>BNCR01000014.1:23716148-23811148 GCA_014656515.1 Oryzias celebensis
TAACACCCCCCCCCTCCCCTTTTCTTTTTCCGTCCGGTCCAACAAAAAGAACACAAACAAAATTAATATTAATAAAGTTTTTGTTTAAATTACAAAAGGGGCTTATACCAACATACATTTTGTGTTCCCAATGATTTATAACCCCCGATTGTAAGAGTAAAATCTGTCTAATGCAAGAGGCTCTCAGCTCATATCTGTTTGCTCAGCTGTTGGACAGGACAAGTTAAAAAAAAAAATAAATAAAATACATTCGAAGTGATGGCTTCCAACTCAGCATCTTCTGAATTATGTCCTGACTTTTTGAATTTCTTTATTGAAAACGTTGCTGATAGAGCAGTTTATTTTGGCCAGTCTTCTGACTTCGTTAAGTTCTGCCCCTCCTCCACCTGTGTTCCAGATGTTTGATCTTGTGAATATTTCTTTTAAAAAATATGTTGTCAACCACATTAGCTTTCAGGCTCTCCTTTGGAACCCCCATCCCACCCCATGTCCCCATAACACACCTCACTTTTTTAAACAATTTCTTTCCAGCAAAGGCAGGTGATCCTCACTACTGTTAACACTAGTCTGTCTTCTGATACAGTACCCGCAAATTTTAAACATGCTGTTGTTCACAATTAATTAAAAGACCAAACCAAGATTTTAAGTTCATCTTTAGGTTCTCCTTCGTCTGAAACGTTTTGGAGAGCGTGTTCTACCTACAGGTGGTTACATGCTCTCACAGTGTTCAGTGGAGGTTCTCTGGCCCTCTATGGGCTGGTTAAATGGCTGACAGGGGTCTGGCACTTTGTACTTTGTCGTTGTAAAAACTTGATCAGGAACTTTGTTCATATTATCATCAGTAAGATAGACTTGTTCCCACTGCATGTTGGACTCCAGCATGGATCCCCTGCTGTGTTCTTTTCATAGTCTGCTTCTTACATAATCAGTAAAACAAGACACCAGAGACTAGAGGTCTACACACTAGTTGGGACGTTCTGAACTCTGACATGACTGTTTAAAGTGCATTTGTGTTTGTCAGATGAATCCATGCAGAAGTGTTTTGGGGAAGGCTCTGGAGTGGTCTACCAGGACATCTTGAGCTGGCTGCAGAGCCCCAACACGCAGCTGCAGCTCTCTGGAGCCCTCGCCATTGCCAATTTTGCTAGAAATGGTAAGAAAAGTCGTACCTCTGGGTTGTTTTTGTTTTTTTGGCTATGTCTCTAAGTCCTGTAACACCATTCAGACTTTAAGATGCAAAAATTCTCTTTGGGAGTGACGAGGATGGATAGGATCAGGAATGAGTACTTTGGAGGAACAGATCATGGTAGATTTGATACAGTGTATAATATCTAGCGTATAATACAGGACAAAATGTGGTTTTATCTTAATTTGATGTTTAGATCAATGCCTATTTAATCCTTTTTTACATTCTAGACACACAGCTCCCACTACACATCTGTCAAACCACTTAAGGCTAGTTGGACACACAGACTGGTACACATAAACACTAATGCATGTCATGTAATATCCCTAAGGGTTGTAATTAGACATTCAAAAGAAATACAACGGGAGAGATTCTTCAGTTTTGCACCATTCCTTGTATATTCATTGAGACAGGCACAGGTCTGTCCCAGTGCGCTGACGATAAACTAGCACTCTGTGTAACCAACTTTTTTGTATTAATACTTTCTTAAAGAATGACTAACCTTATAACCTCTTTTTCCTGAGTTTGTTCAGCTCATCCTTGTCCTGAATAAAAACCAAGGTGCAACAATGTTTTGGACATCAATGCAGGGAAGCAGATGGAGATGGTTTGGCCATGTTGAGAGGAGAAATAGTGAAAATAACAGGAAATAAGTCTAGAGGAAGACCAAAGAGGAGGTTCATGGATATAGAGGAGTACATTACAATGGTTAGTGTGGGTGAGAAAGATGATAAAGAGTGTTACATAGAGGCAGATGATTCACTGTGGCGCCCCCTTAAGGGAGCAGCAATACAGAGAATAATGTTTATTATCCAAGTAATTTGTGAAGCAGCATCAGATATTGTGTGTAAATTAACCTTAGATCCAGAACACATGCAGCAGCAGGAAATTATGTTTTACGACAGTCATACTTGTTGCAAAAACAAGTTTACATTTTTATGATTTTTCTCATTAAAAATGTGAATCAACTGAGGTTTTTGTAGTTTTTATTATTTTACACACATTATGCTTGTGTTTCTGACACAAGTTAAGCATGCTATAGCTATATCATGACAGTTCTCTGTATTCTTGTTCAGACAGCAACTGTGTGAAAATGCTAGAGCTGGGGGTGGTTCCACGCATCCTTGCCCTGCTGGAGAAGCATGTTGATGAAGGAGACGTGTCTGTTCAACATGCTGGACTGAGTGCGCTTAGAAACTTGGCCATCCCAGGTAAGCATCAAGCCAGAATAAATCAAAAAGTTCACCACTGGTGGTTTGATGTCCAGACCATGTAACAACACTGCAGTGAAAAGAAACACACAATCAAATAAAAAGTAACACAACAGTATTAAAATAAGACAACACTTCATCAAAATCTAAAAATGTGATATTACGACGCCCCCCAAAAAAACAACAGTACATCAAAGCATGACACAATGCGACATAGAATTATACACAAGTGAGTGACTGATGGTGAACACTGGACCATCAAAAAGTTACACAACACAAAAACAGGATTTCTCATTAATAAATGAAACACAACTGTGTAAAAACTGGAATCTGTGGTCTGCTCAAAGGGTCTGTTTACTCAAGAATTAATTCAGAAAATCTTCATCTTAAACCTGATCATCGATCAGAGCCCAAATGCAGTCAGCCCAGTCAGGAAGAGAAAAAGCCCTGATTGTCTGTTACTCACAACCTTTATAGAATAGAGGATATGCTCATCCCATTCTTCAACCTCTCTTACTGCAATAACAAAAAAGTGTTTTCCTTGCAAAATCTTATCGAGGACTTTGGCAGGACACGCAATTTCTAGCCATACATTTGCTCTTCACTTTTCTTTCCTGGAAGGAATGGAAAACAATATCAATCATGGGTTCACTGGTTATAATTCCAGATGTTTTTCAGGCTCCCTAGGTCAGAAAGAAGCAGTTCTATTCCTAACATATTGTAACAGAGGCTCTGAGGCGTGTGGATCCTTTTGCAACGGGTTTAATGGCAAAAGCACAAGAGGAGCAAGTAAGGTCAAAGTCAAAACGGTCCAGGATCAAAACACAGGAGCGAAGCGGGAGACAAGGAAAACAGGCGAAGGTCAGCACACATGTAAACAAGGAGACTTAACGCTTAGACTGCACAATGGGAAAGTTAGAACAAGACTCTGCACAGGGCATGGAAAGAGACATGCTTAAATGCATGAGAGGTGATTACATGATGGGGAACAGCTGGTGAAGGCAGGAAGCGGTGGCCAGTTGCCCGATGGGAGTTGGAGTATGGCAGGAACAGCGAGGCAGCTAGTACTCAGGCGAAGGCTCCCTCAGGTGGTCAGAGGACAAGACAGGTAGAGTCCTTTACATATCCCCCCCTCAAGGTCGCTCTACCGAGAACTCTACCGTCACCAGTCAGTGAGACATAAGCAGGAACCCATCTACACGATCCAATCATATAACGAGCCAAATTCTACCTATAAGATTTGCCATAAACACCAAACAGACATTCCAAGCACTCAATGTACTGAACCAGAACGAGTAAAAAGTTAGATGGTGAATGACACAAAAATTATGAGTATGACAGAATTTAAATACATAGAACATGAGTAAAATAATAGCATATAGGGGTGTAGTATGTGCAAAGCCAACAAAGGAGTTTTCGTAAATTTGCTCAGCAAAGCAGGAATCAACCCAGTTTAGTATTGTTTTAGTGTAGGTTTAGATTGTTAGTAACTTCAATATTTAATCAAATGTTTTTTTCACTACTTACCACTCATCATGCACACCACACATCCAACATTTATCACTCAATTAATTTTCAAAAGTGACATCAACATCTACAGTGTATGATTATATTGTTAAACCAAGGGTTATGATAGAATTATAAATGCATAACATTAAAATGCTCTTTGAATATGTTCACATTAAATATTTTTAATTCTTGGAAACATTTCTCACAAATGACCAAACTTGCAGAAGTAGCACTAAACAATCTGACCTCAAAACTGAATTATTTTAAAGCACATTTCTTTACAATTGAAGCTGGAAAGCAAACATGTTAAATATATTCACAGTCCAACTTAAATAACTGGCTTCACTTATTTAGGGCAGTCAAGACTCTCAATCAACTAATGGAAATAAAACGTATCTTAACACAAGCACACACTCATGCATACCCAAAGGCTCGCACAAAAACATTGTTTTATTGATTTTATATCTGTGTTTCCAAGCCATCAACAAAGTGCGGATGCTGGAGGATGGCGTGACTGAAAGAATAAAGTCTCTCCTGCGTACCGACATGCCACCGGTTCAGTTCAAGCTGTTGGGAACACTGCGCATGATGGTGGATGGACAAGGTAAGGAGAGGACTGATGTGACTCCGCAGAGCAGGAAACATAAAACATGGAGCTCGGATGATCCAAAGGAGAGGGGTGACCACCTTCCTGCTGCCTTTACACATCTCCCCCACAGTACGAATGCCAAATTGTTTTTTGGATTTGGCAAAGTGATGGCATAGCATACATTAGCTCTGCAGTAGCACCACTTTCAAAACTACTTTTCTTCCGCACCTTTAGGGCAGTCCTTCTCAAATAGTCAGTTGGAACAATGAAAGAAATATTTACAGGGGTGAAAAAAAGGAAGAGAGAGAAAGAGACAGAAAAAGAGACAAACATAATTTTCTTCAAAGCTGAGACAAATAGATAATGACAGAGTTTTTGCAGCTTTTTGTAAGTTGGCTTCACTGGGACTATGGTGGGAGATGAGGAAAGTTTTGCCAGCTTCCATCCATCCATTTTCTAAACCTGCAAGTGGAGTTACATGAGAGCTTTATCATGTCAGCTTGACTTCTTTCTATAGAGTTGAAGCATTTTTTTCTTAACTAAGGAATTACTTCAGCCTGAATGTAAGTTGGTCAGGAAAGTAAGCTTTACTGCTCTAAGATGGTTTCATTTCTTGAAGTTAGTGGATGGTTGTGGTGGGTCGTATAGGGATACCACTCAGTTTGTTCAGCAGCGGATGGCCTGACTTTCCTAAGGGGTGTTGACAGGGCAGCATGAAAATTTCATATCTGAGCCTAACATTTCTGCTTAAGGAAGGGTTCTCTACTGTTTAGCATGAATTTGCTTCTCCAATGACAGATACGGGGGAGCCCACAGCACTGTCTATAAAGTAATCTATCAAGTTATGGGGGGTGGTTTTAAAAATTTGGTACAGGAGAGAGAAATTTGCTTTGCATTAAGGCATGTTTAGCCAATAAGGATATTTAATGTTAAGTTAGTTAGAAAACATGTAGGGCACTGGCCCTTGAGGGCTGGAGTTTGACATGTCTCTGGAACCCATTGACTTGTATAATTTGACTTTAATGGGAAGATGGGCATTTGGACACCATTGCCAGCAAATATGAGGTGTCCACACAGTACACTGATTATTACATGCAGGCACTGATTACATACCCTACTCCAAGACACTAGTTTCTCCTTACTAACAATTCACAAGAAAAGTGGTTGCCATGGATTCTGCTCCCTACCCCATCTTCTGTGTGGGGAGTCAGATGTTTAGCGGTGGTGGTTGTATCCACAACCACCCCCCACCCCTCCATGAACCCCCACCTTAACGTGGTGGAAAGGTTTGAGTGCTCGAGTGATCCCAGGAGCTAGGCTTCGGCTCCCGGTAGGGTCTCCCACAGCAGACAGGTCCTGGGTGATGAGCCAGACAAAGAGCCGTTCACAAACTCCTTCATGAGAAGAAACATCACAGATCCAGTTACGTCGCCCGGATTGGCGTTACCGGGGCCTCACCCTGGAGCCAGGTCTGGGGTTGGGGCTCGCAGGCGAGGGGCTGGTGGCCGGAGCTCCTCCCACGGGCCCCAGTCGGGTAAAACCCGAACGATTGACATGGGATTCAATTCAATTGGTGGAAGGAATTCTTTGAGGATCTCCTCAATCCTGCTGACCCGCCTTCTCTTGAGGAAGCAGAGCCTTGGGGTGGGGCTGTCCATTACCCAAGCTGAAGTCACTGAGGTAGTCAACAAGCTCCTCGGTGGCAAGGCACCGGGGGTGGACGAGGTCCGACCTGAGTACCTCAAGTCTCCGGATGCTGTGGGAGTGTCTTGGCTGACACGTCTCTGCAGCATCATGTGGCAGTCGTGAACAGTACCACTGGACTGGCAGACAGGGGTGGTGGTTCCCCTTTTCAAGAATGGGGACCGGAGAGTGTGTTCCAACTACCGGGGAATCACACTCCTCAGCCTCCCTGGGAAAGTCTATGCCAGGGTACTGGAGAGGAGATTCTGTCCGATAGTCAAACCTCAGATCCAAGAACAACAATGCGATTTCCATCCTGGCCATGGAACTGTGAATCAGCTCTACACCCTGTCTAGAGTGCTGGAGGGTTCGTGGGAGTTTGCTCATCCTGTGTTTTGTGGATTTGTAAAAGGCGTTCGACCGTGTCCCCCGTGGTGCTCTGGGAGTATGGGGTCCAGGGAGCCTTACTAAGGGCTGTCCAGTCTCTGTATGACCAGAGCAACTAATTGTTTTTCATCTCAAAACCAAAGCTGAAAAAACATTAGTTTTTTTCGTTTTCCGATTTGTGCACTAAATCGAAAATGGAGCAAACAAATAATGAGCTTTCAATTTCATTTTTTCCAATTCCGTCTGAAAGTCTTGGTCATCCGGAAGTAGTTTTTTTTTTAAAGTGCTTAATTGAGGACACACAATGCAAGCTGCGAAGGCTAATATGGCTAATTTTAGAAGAATGCTCAGGTTTAGTGACGGAGCGCTTTTAGAAAAGTCAAACGCAAGCAGAGATTTCAGAAATGTCGGTGAGAAGATTCTGTTTGAAGCACCAGCTCCAGAGAAAAAGACATAAGCGGGCGCACAACTTGAAGTCCCACTTGCATCAGCCATAAGAATGACCAGGTAAGAATGACCCTTAAACTTATATATATTGTATGTAGGATAACCAATGTAAAACTGGGGGGTTTACCTTATCTGCATTTGTGTGTGTAATATTTTACCATAATCATAAGATTGACGCTGTCATGTGCAAAATAATATATACTGAAAAAAAAATAATTTAAAAAAACAATCAGAATCATATACTTAACTAAACATTTTAGAATGTAGGAATTCTACAGTGTTTGAATGAAAGAATGTATTGTAATCAGGTCTTATAACACTAAATGTCCAGCATTCAGTTTTACCAGCAAAAAGAAATTTTTCAAAAAATGTCAACATCAACTTTGTTAATAAAGCTTTAAACTTCAAATGATAAACATGGAGCCAGTAAACACCAACTCCTAAATAAAACAAGTCCAATATGATGCAGTCCTTTTGGATGTGGTTTTCCAGCTCATCAGCCTGACACTTTCAGCAGGAATCACAGCTACTCTTCCACTCCCCAAGATGTCCTTAACAACCAATCAGACTCATGCAGCAGGTCCAGAAAAAAGGCTTTTTCAAAGACCTGCAATTTAAAAAACAATGTAGAGATTAGAGTCAAGTAATTAGTTATTGTATTGAACAAACATCAGTGAAATCTATCATAGTGATTTGTCTGTAAGCTGTATACCATGGTGAAATTACTTTAGTCTTTTTTTTATTACTTGTAGAGCTGCCCTCTGTTCTTCTGGCTCTGCACAAACTTTTCTGGAACTTTGCTTCTAGAAACTTGATCAGTCCCTTGAACAGTCACGGTGCTTTATCCTCAAAATTTCTGCTTTCTGGCCTTTTTATTTGCAAAGTCATCGAGCTAAGTCTGTTTTATCTTTTCTTACTAGAGCTTCATGGTTAGGATGTTCCTCAGATCCCTCTGGATCAATGTCTTATCTCCAAATATTTTAGAATTGCTCCTGAAGGGACACAGCTCATCAGATTATTGGAAAATAATGAGTGCATATTGCTACTTTATTAAAATCTATTTCAGGAGTTTTTTCAAACACGAGTTTACACACAGTCCTGATTACAATAAAATAACGCTGATTAAGATAAATGATCCACTGCCACAAACAAAAACATTCTTGTTAAAATATTTCCAGAATAATTCTGTGAATTTTTAAAATAAGAAGAAAACTTTCACTGAATCATTGCTCTGTCATTGCTAAAGATCACAACAACATGTCATGTTAGAATCTGAAGAAATGGCTCTGGATACTTTCTGGATTTTCTATGCTACAGCTATTATGAAAAATAAGTTTCCCCTGCCAGAATTTATATCCATATTTCTGACAATAATTATTAATTGTCGGTTGAAAAAAGGATTCCACAACAACGGTTTCATATATTTCACGTTTCTTATCCTAAATTAACCAATCCAAGCTCTTTTTTTGTCACTGATCCTTGGTATAACACACTGATGCTAGCTCTAGCTAGCTAGCAGCACATTCCACACTTTGGAGACGCTACAGCTACGTTACTGACTTATGTGGATAAAAAGAAATGAGACACAGCTGAATATTGCATTTTATTGTATTTACAGTGAAGATTTTTTTTCATATATAATTAAAGGGGTTTAATAAACTCCAGAAATAGCTACATGTAAAATTGGGCATTTTAAATCTCCTCATGATGAAGTTGATGAACATGTAACTTTAATGCCTCCTTGTTGCGATGTCGGGCCCCCTTTATAATTGTCTAGTTCGGCCGTTGGAAGAAACAGGCCTGAGGCTGGCTCGGAGTGTCTTCTGGCATGTTACTACCGAAAACAGGACCGGCTAAAACAGTTTTTGGGTTCCTTTTGTGTATCCCTGAGTTTCAGCTGACAGCAGTTAGCTTGTCAAAGCAAAACTTCTAACAAAGTAACATCGTCAGAGACGTGACAGAAAAAAGATCATTAAACTGATTCTTACCGTGACAGAAGTATTTTCAGATATCATGTCCTTGGGTCTCTGGGTTTCTTTTACGGTCGCAAGACAACAATATAAGATCTTTCTCCTTTGTTGAAAGACAACCGATAGCACGAGCAGTGGATCAACTTTCAAAATAAAACTCCACGCAAACTACTTCCGGTACTTTTCAGACGAAATTGCAAAAAACAAAACTGAACGCTCGAGATCCGTTTGCTCCATTTTCGATTTATTACACAAATCGGAAAACAAAAAAAAAAGATTTGCTTCTTCATTTTTTTCATTTTTTGGTATTGAGATGAAAAACGAAAAAACAATTCGTCTTTGATTTTAAGTTGAAAAACGAATGATACACGGATTCAAAATGTGAGCCATGCTACACCGGCTGAATGCCACAGACACCCAGCCCCCACCCTCTGCCTGCCTCAGTGCGCAGCACACGTGCGAGTGAGAGGGGGGTGTTGGGGTGTGGCAGTAGGGAGGGGTTGTTAGGTCTGAAAGGAGCCCGGCCACTATTTGGGACCGGCGTCTATTAGAGACCGGTCATTATTGTAAGATATATGGTGTAAATATATGTACATCTATACATGTACCGTATATCTTTCTATAGTAGCCGTGGTGTTTATTTTGAAAAATTGTCGGCCAACCTGGAGTTTATTAGAGACCAGTGTCTATTGGAGAACGACGTTTATTCCATTTATTATTATTCCTTTTCTTTCTTTCTGCTGTCTCCACAGGTTAGGATTCAACCCCAGAATTATTACATGGAGCTAGCAGCTAATGTTTCTAGCCGTTAGCTTCATGGAACGATGTCTGTGTTTATCTCATTTACTTTGCATGAAAGACATGGATGATGTTAAGACATCAGGTTGATTTATTTCAAAAAGCTCTACAAAAACTTTTGTGATCATGCTTCAATATTTGATTTCATGCAAACATTTAGAATCTCCTACAAGTTACAGAGAGTTTCTCTCCACTGTGTCTAAACGGCTGCTTCTGTGTCTCAGTCTCTCTCATGGAGTTTGACTGCTCTCTGTCTTCCATTAACCCAAAAGAGCAAAAATAAAAACAAGAATAAAACGAGGGACCTTTTTTGAGGCGTCAATGAAAATAAAGTTCAGGAGGCCCGAACAGACTGCTTTCCCATCCCACGCCAGCTCTCTGTCTTGCTGCCAGCTCCTCCCCAGTAGCCGCATAGTGAGTGCTCTGAAGTGTACAGCCTTCGTCCAACAGCAGCAGACTGGACGGTGCTCCTTCATCCATCTGCTTTTGTCATTCTCTGATATGTTTAGGATTAATCCCAAAATGTAGTTCAGGTTCCTCACCAGAATGTTCTTTGTTATATTCCAAAATGTTGTGATCCATGCTTACACTGGCGGAATGCCACAGACACCCAGTCCACACCCTCTGCCTGCCTCAGTATGCAGAAGGGGGGGAGGGAGGGAGGAGGGTGTTGAGTCTTAAAGGAGCCCCGCCACTATTAGGGACTGGCGTTTACCACAACTAACACTTGTTAGACCCTACTTTTATTGGAGACCAGCATCTATTAGAGACGGGCCATTATTGTTATACGTATGTTTCAGTTTCTGTTGTCATCAATAAACATATAAATCTACAAAAAGTAATTGTCATGACTTCATCGTAACACTTTTATTTAAAACAATTTACAAAGTTGGTCGACATGGATGGGGTGCTCCAACTGAGACCAGGGGCTGGAACTTTCTGATTGGTGATTGGAACATCTTGCCGGGTGGTGTGCAGTGAGTTTGAGGATGCATCTTCACTGGGCACTGCATCGTCCATCTACAGGGTTTGAACGGCTGGCTGATAAATGCTTCTTGACCGAGACTTCTGTATAAAGGGGACATAATAAATACATGTAAATACACAATCTTAATAATATTGTAAAACAAACTTTTTTTAAACATTGCTACACTCAAAAAATAATTCTTTAGATCTACTTAAAATCCTTGTGTCAAGCGGTTGCATGCAACCCCATTAGGCAATTGTTGTAAGGCATGCTTATGTAGTTTTAACTTTCCATTCTTCAGTAGGATCTATCTAGATGGATTAAATATATGCAAGCTAATTTCATCACGTAGTTAGTTCTCCATAATACATACATAATACATAACTGCATTGTGTAATTCCGTTATAATATATTTCAAAATAATTTCTCAACATTGTTATATACATTTTAGGATATTTGCATCAATAACCCTAAATAAAAAATATTAGGTACCTTGGAGTGAATAACATTACATTAAATTTAAATCACCTTTTACATAATATTATTGATAATGTACATTCATGTTTACTCAAGAATGTTGCGTCAAGCGGTTGCATTCAACTGCATTAAGTAATGCCTACAAAATCAAACCAAGTTTCCCAAAAGTGAACAAAAAACATCACCAGGAATAATTTCTAAACATTTTGCATTTTTTTGCATTAATTTTATGACATTGTACTTATGTGAACATTTTGATATTGATCATTTTTAAGCTTTTGTGATGAAACCCTCCATGTATGGTGTGGAGCTTTTGTGTCTTAATTTCCGTGGTTTGTATCTCTTCCTTCGGCCATCTGATAATTCCTGCAGGGTATCTGATGACTGGCAGTGCGTAATTATTTATTTCTTGTTCTTGCCATTGAGCTGGCTTCTCTGGACTTGACTTACTCGTTGGAGGTTTTTGGCTGTTTTCTTTGTTACCTGCTCCAGGTTACAATTTCCCTTTGGAATTCCAAGATACTATTTTTTTTTTTAACTTGTCCTGTCCAACAGCTGAGCAAACAGATATGAGCTGAGAGCCTCTTGCATTAGACAGATTTTACTCTTACAATCGGGGGTTAAAATCATTGGAAACACAAAATGTATGTTGGTATAAGCCCCTTTTGTAATTTAAACGAAACTTTATTAATATTAATTTTGTTTGTGTTCTTTTTGTTGGACCGGACGGAAAAAGAAAGGGGGAAAAGAGGAGGGGGGGGGGGGAATCCGTGTATCGTTCGTTCATTCGTTTTTTTCAATTTAAAATCAAAAACGAAAAATTGAAAAACCGATCGTTTTTCATTTTTTCGTCTCAAAATCAAAATTGAAAAAAACGAAAATACGAATCATTTTTTCGTTTTCCGATTTGTGTCTTAAATCGAAAATGGAGCAAACGGAAAAACGAGCGTTCAGTTTCGTTTTTCGCAATTTCGTCTGGAAAGTCTGGGTCAACCGGAAGTAGTTTTTTTTTTAAGTGCTTTATTGAGGACATACAATGCGAGCTGCGGATGCTAATATGGCAAATTTAGAAGAATGCTCTGGTTTAGTGACAGAAAAGTCAAACGCAGGCAGAGATTTCAGAAATGTCAGTGAGAAGATTCTGTTTGAAGCTCCAGCTCCTGAGAAAAAGACATGATGGACGGACAACTTGAAGTTGCATCAGCATAAGGTAAGAATGACCCTTAAAAGTATATTTATTTTATGAATAATACACAATGTAATACTGGGGGGTTTACTGTATCTGCATTTACCTATGTAATATTTTACCATAATCATAAGACAGTCATGTGCAAAATAATATATATTGAAAATAAATAAATGAAATTGTATTTAAATAGCAAATCAAAGAGTCAGATACTTAGAACAGAACATTTTAGATTGTAGGCAGAGGAATACTATCATGTTTGACCCAAAGAATGTATTTGAATCAGGTTTTGGTGTTTTGACCCCTCTCTAATGCTTTTCTAGTACAACCTGTTTTCTCATCATTTTGCTGAGCTTGATTCCTGAATAAAAGACCAACTACAGCTGCTGGGTTTTCTTTTTCCAGGGATTTCAGTGGAGCTGGAGTCCAGTGCAGAGGAAGCTGCAAGCATGGATGAGCAGGAGCTGGAGTACCGAGGTATCTTCTTCAGCAGAGGATCCTTTCTCAGAGCACGGCAGATATGATGCTGAGCAGCAACGTGGACAGACTTTAACTGACACGACTCTTTCTGATACAGAATTTAACCACAAACAGACTTTTTCCAGATGCATTTCTTCATCTAATAAATGTTACTGACAGACATGCTGAGTAAATGCTGATTATAAATGTAATATTTGAAGGCATATAGAAGCCACAAAACAAAACCCTTAACAGTCTCTTTGTTTCTGTTGTTGAAAAACATATTCATGTTAAGTTTGTAATAAATATACAGCTCTGCTATGAAACCATGTTGTTTATTTTTATATCCACTCATGTCAGTATTCAGTTTTACCAGCAAGAAGAGACATTTTTCTAAACAGCTTTGAAAATGTCAACATTGACTGTTTTAATAAAGCTTTAAACTTCAAATGGTAAACATGGAGCCAGTAAACACCAACTCCTAAATAAAACAAGTCCAACATGATGCAGTCCTTTTGGATGTTGTTTTCCAGATCATCAGCCTGACACTTCAGGCAGGAATCACGGCTCCTCTTCCCCAAGACGTCCTTAACAACCAGCCAGACTCATGTAGCAGGTCAAGAAAAAATGGCTTTTCCTGCAGTTTAAAAAAATGTAAAGATTAGAGTCAAATGATTAATGATTAAATTGCATATAAATCAGTGAAATCCGTCATAGTGATTTGTCTGTATGCTATATACCATGGTGAAATTACTTTAGTCTTCTTTTTTATTCCCTTGTAGAGCTGCCCTCTGTTCTTCTGGCTCTGCACAAACTTTTCTGGAACTTTGCTTCTAGAAACTTGACCTGCAGAAATAACACATTTTAACTCAACATCGTATTTGATGTTTTATTGGAGTTTACTGTAGGTGTCAGTTTATGTAGATGTTCAAATGTCATTTTCAATGTATTTTAATGTTTTTTAATATTAACTTGTTTACTGATTTAAATGTTAAATATACATTTAGCAACATGGATCCCATATAATTACTGTATGAATAACAGAATCATCCAGGCTGGTTGGGGCCGTTTCTAGCCTTGTGGGGGCCCTAGAGTAGATGCTGGTTAAGGGCCTTCATTATGTAAACTGCAGTGAAGAGATTCCTAACCCCTGTGGTCTAATAAGACTGCTCTATGAAAAAAAAAAAAAAAAAAAAAAAAAAAAAAAAACACTATAAATGACTACAAGGGGGGGGTGCATCCTCTTTATCTTAATAATTAGAAGAGATTCAATTAAATAACAATTGTATTTAAAACAACAAATGTACACTTATAATGCTTAACTATCATAGTCTCACACTTTTAATACCTAATAATAACAGTATTTATTGAAACAGTCATGGTGCTTTGTCCTCAAAATGTCTGCTTTCTGGCTTTTTTTATTGGCAAAGTCATCAAGTCTGTTTTATCTTTTCTTCACTAGATCTTTTAAAAAAGTGATGCTAAAAGCTTTTAAAATCTCATTTTTTGGAGGAAGGGAAATAATCTGAATTTTCGCTCTGCCTACTACATCAGTCCTGAATAAATGAGAGAATAAATTGGCCAGTCATCTGCATCTACAGGTTTAGTAAAAACAGGCTAATGTCCATGTACATTTGCAGATGATACCTTTATGCCAGAGAGGTCCTCAGAAACCTGATGGTCCTGGAGCTTCATGGTCAGGATGTTCCTCAGATCCCTCTGGCTCAATGTCTTATCTTCAAATATTTTAGAATTGCTCCTGAAGGGACACAGCTCATTAGATTATTGGAAAAAAAAGGAATAATGAGTGCATATTCCTATTTTATTATTGGTGATGTTGCAGTAATGCAAAATAAAAAAAATCACATTATTTAGTTTTAATCTATTTTAGGAGTTTTTACACACAGTACTGATTACAATCAAAATAATTAAGATAAATGATCCACTGCAAACAAAAACCATTATTAGAATATTTCCAGAATAATTCTGTAAATTTTTAAAATAAGAAGAAAACTTTCACTGAATCATTGCTCTGTCATTGCTAAAGATCATAACAACATGTCATGTTAGAATCTGAAGAAATGGCTCTGGATACTTCCTGGATTTTCTCTGCTGCAGCTGCGATGAAAAAAATAGTTTCCCCTGCCATAATTTATATCCATATTTCTGACAATAATTATTACTTGTCGGTTAAAAATTATTCCACAACAACAGTTTCTTATATATTTGACGTTTTTTATCCTAAATTAATCAAACAAAGCTCTGTTTGTGTCACTGATCCCTGGAACTACACCGGTGTCTGATGCTAGCTCTAGCTAGCTAGCAGCACATTCCACACTTTGGAGACGCTGCAGCTACGTTAACTTGTGTGGTTCAAAAAAGATGAGACACAACTGATTATTGCATTTTATTACATTTACTGTCAATATTTTGTCAAATATAATTACATAAGGGATTTGATAAACTCCAGAAATAGCTACATGTAAAATCGGACGTTTTAATTGTTCTCATGATGAAGTAGATGAACATGCAACTTTAATGCCTCCTTGTTTCGTGGTGGCCCTTTACAACGTTATTACCGACAACAGGAACGGTTTTCGGGTTACTCTTGTGCATCCCCGAGTTTCAGTTCACAACAGTTACTTGTCAAAGCAAAACTTCTAACAAAATAACATCGTCAGAGACACGCGACGGAAAAAAGATCATTAAACTGATTCTTACCTGGAAAGTGACGGAAGTATTTTCGGTTATCATATCCTTGGGTCTCTGGGTTTCCTTTTATGGTCGCTAAACAACAAAATAAGATATTTTCCTTTTGTTGAAAGACAACTGATAGCACGAGCAGTGGGTCAACTTTCAAAATAAAACTCCACGCAAACTACTTACGGTTTACCCAGACTTTCCAGACGAAATAGCGAAAAACGAAACTGAACGCTCGTTATTCCGTTTGCTCCAATTTCCATTTAAGACACAAATCGGAAAACGAAAAAACGATTCGTTTTTTTCATTTTTGATTTTGAGATGAAAAAAAGAAAAACAATCGGTTTTTCATTTTTTCGTTTTTGATCTTAAATTGAAAAAACGAATGAACGAACCATACACGGATTGGGGGGGTTATAGATTTTATAGGATGACTAATGGAAGGAGAAAGTAGAATTGTAAGTCTACAGGCAACAAAATGCTGAAACTTATACCCATTACAATAGTGAGTGTTGGTCTAAAATGGGCGGGGCCTGTCCACACACTCAGCTGTTACAAACATACCTGCCGGCTCCAAGAGTGTTCACAAACTTGTCCACAACCAGTTCACAAGCACACTTGTGCATACCAACCGACACATGTAAAGCAATACATTCTGACACGCACACTATTTGAAGGTGCAAATGTGAGCTGACGCCTGTGCTCAGGTGAATGTTATGTTAAGCTGAAGTGGATGAAGGAATGGAAAGAAAAAAAAAAAAAAAACGAGGGAGAGCTCCCAGACATCCCCACACCAAGAGCCCCGCCGAGGCAGCAGCGCCGACCAGGGCCCGCCCCCGCACCCATACAGTGGGGTCAACGGAGGAGATCCGCCCGCCAGGTAGTCCGGCCAAGCACCCAGACCGGGCCCGCAGGACCACCACATGGGCCCCCAACACCCGAGCGCAGTGAGGTACGGAGGCGCAGAGCGCAGGGCCCAGCCCAGTCAGGAGAGCAGCCCCCCCACCGCGCCGGGCGGTCCAGCGCGGGGCCCCACCCGCGAGAGCCCCACCACCCCAGACAAGCCGCCCACCACCACCCAGGAGTTCTGAGCATCCCCCCACCCCAGCCCCAGGTACGAGCCAGGACCCCCCAAGGGAGACCCGCTCCGAAGCTCCAGGCAGTTGCGGAGATCCAGAAGAGAGCACAGCAGGGGTCAGCTACCCCCACCTAGAGGAGGGATGACCAAGAGAAGTGGGGGTCCCCGAAGGAGTACATAGCCTGACCAGGCTCTCCTATGTTGTGACTTAGAAGGGGCCCGGCACCCGAGGGTAAGGACCAGAACCCGCACCACAAGGACACAGACACCCTCCAGGCTCAGATGGAATATGATCCCCCGCTCATGAACTTGCCAGAGGACTGAGGGATCCCTCTCCCCGCGTGGGGAGGGGGCCGCCGGGCCCAGGAGGCCGACACCCAAGAGACAAGGCCGCCGCCGCTGAAGGTACTGTTCCCCCCACCGGGGATGGGGTAGGGGACAGAAGATCAGTATTCCCATCTTCCTTGTGTAATGTATTTGTGTGTGTATGTTGAGGTGTGTTTCTTGTGGTTGAAGGGTGTGTGTCAAAAAGGGTGCAGTTAAAATTGGCAAGCAGGGCACTGGGGACATCTTTTGATTGCTTACAGGGGTGTCCAATCACCCTCTCGCCAAGGAGCCCTAAATGTCTACGGTGCAGTTAAAATTGGAGGGTTGAGCACTAGGAGGACATCTCCTGCTTGCTGGCAGTGATGTCCTAGCACCCCCCCACCAAGGGTCCTACGTGTCTAAGGTGCATTTAAAACCAAGAGAAGGGGGCGAAACTGTGCGGAGAGGGGGGACCACTGCCAAGTGGCTCTGCCCCTCGAAGTATTCCGCAAGCACACCCCCCTCCAACCTAATAAGTGTTTGTATGAGGAAGGAGGGGAGGTCGGGGACAGCTACCAGACTGACCCCCGATGGTGAAACAACCGTCCCCCCGCCCCCCCCAGCGTTGGGCCCAAGTCTCCCCAGCGCAGAGGCCCCACCGCCCGGAAGCCGACCCCCCAGGCCCCACACCCCCCACCCCACACAAAGAGAGAGGAGCCGAGAGGGGGGAATTCTTGGAATTCCAAGATACTTGTAACTGTCCTCAGTGTCAGATAGTGTTCCTTCTGGCAGTGAGACCCATTCAGTGTGGACTACCTTGCCTCTCTTTGTCCCCATCCGACTGCATTACTCAAGCCAGAATGATATCCCAATGTCAGTACTGTAGATCCTGGTGATGTGGATCATGGAGTCAATGTTGCGCTTGCTCTTAGCGTATAGCTTGATGCCATCCATGTAGAGGAGGTGACTGATAGTTGCCCCATTCCTGAGTTGGTATCCATAGCCAGTCTTATTGATTATTTGGCTGAGGGGTTCAGACCTTTGCAGAACAGCAGTGGGGAACAGAACATCTCTCTTTGTATACAGTATGCCACATTTGATGGACACTTGTGCAAGTGGCTTGCCATTGGTTTCAAGGGTGGTTTTCCACAAGTTTATGGAGTTTCCTATGAATTATCTTAGAGTCATATAGATGTTGTACAGCTCCAAGTATTCAGTGATCCAGGTATGTGGCATTGAGTCATAGGATTTTTTTGTAATCAATCGAGGCTGTGCCCAGGTTAGTGTGTCATAATCTGCAGTCTTGAGCAACTGTTCTGTCAACCAAGAGTTGGTGTTTGGCTTCTCTGGAATCTGTACCAATGCCCATCTGTGCATTGCTCATGAATTGATCCATGTGCCAATGTATTTTGGTTGTAATGATGCCTGACATGAGCTTCCATGTTGTGGAGAGACAGGTTAGTGGGCAGTAGTTGGATGGGACTGCACAATTTGAGGGATCCTTCTTGATCAGGATTGTTCGCCCTTCTGTTATCCATTCAGAGTCCCATCTCTTAGCAGCTAGCTAATTTGTGCTGCCAAGTGCTCATGGAGTGCAGTGAGTTTCTTAAGCTAGTATGCGTGTATCATGTCAGGGCCTGGTACTGTCCAATTTTCCATACTTGAGGCTCTTTCTTGGATCTCTGCCACTGTGATGGTTACTGAATTTTGTTCATGGAGGTTGCTGTGCTCTTTAATCAGAGAGACCAACTGATGAGCATTGCTTCTATGTGCTGTCTCTTTCTCTCATTTACTTTTCCGGTACTGTTTCCAGCCTTGGTGGGTCTGCTCTGCTGTCTTGACCCTGCCACTTAGTGTACACTTTCACAGGTTGAGTTGCGTACATCCTGTTTATCCGTCTGGCTTCATAGTCTCTTGTGTAACTCTTTAGGCAGCTGCTCAAGGCCAGGAGCCTTTATTTGGCAGTTTCCAATGTTCCAGGTATGGGCCTGATGTTGTGGCTCTCCCGTGGTGTTACAATTGTGTTGTGTTTGCTCAATCTCAAGATGTGATAGCAGCATAATACATTTTTAAGAACAGCAAGCGGAAACTCTGCAGTTCACCACAAAAGTCCCACCTGCTACCATTACGGGAAGCGAGTAATTTAGAGTAGACAGCCGTGCCTCCACCTGTGAGCACATTCCAGCTGAGCAGAACATCTGAAATCCATCTGGATCAAGCGTCTCCAAAAACCTCTTTTATTATTTTCCACAAACACAAGTGAAAAAACAGAATTCCATTAGTAAAATTTAAAGCTGAGAAGTTCTTGCAGTGAAAATGGAAAGAGACTCATTCTTTAGCTAAGATAAGCTAACGTTAACACAGACTTTTGAATAATAGACATCCTTTATGCTAACGTTAGCTGCCCAAGGCTTAACTCTTGGTTTGAGATTAAATCCCTTGAGAATGATATTATTCATTCTTAGTTGTTGATCCACATCGTTCTGTCTTCTTTCCAGGAGGTCAAGCTGATTATCCCGTTGTTCATTTCATACTTTTTCTTGTCAGAATTCCTGCAGAAGTCACAGCAGAGGTGTTAGCTTAGCCTCCAATGCCAACAATGGAGTTAGTTTGGCTTGGATGTCAGCTAATAAGTTCTGCCAGTTCAGCTCTCTATATTGCAGAATCTCTGCTGTTTAGTATAAAAATCGCTCCTAAAACCGTCAGGACTCAAGAGCCGAAAAAGACACGTCCGCTTTGTCGTGAACCGGAACCAAAAAAAAAGAGAAAAAGAAGAGAAAAAAAACAGTCATCAAAGGCAGGTGTGTTTGAGCTGGTTGGACTGAAAAAATGCAGTGTTCCCCGAGGACCAGGGTTGGGAAACACTGACGTAGATAAACATGCAGACTTCTTGTGCACAATCACAATGTAATGAGTAACGGTGTCCATTCAATTGTAGTAAAGAGTACAAATATTTAATCAAAAAGTTTAATCGAGTAAAGAGCGAAAGTTGCTTATATTTTTGATACTCAGTACAAAGTAGCCAAAAAAAAAGAAACTTAAGTAAAGTAACAAAATCCATTCACTCTATGAGTTTACACCACTGGATAACCCTGCGTTATAGAGCAATGAAGCCTATTGATGCGATGCAGCCAGGTGTGTCAGGAGATCCAGCCAGTATTCCAGCACCCCAACAGTAACACAGCAGAAAAGGTCAAAGGACAGCACTAGCAGAAATGACTGAGAGAGAGAGACAAAGGGAGAGGGACCTGCTAAAATATCACACCTCATGCAACTTGCTGTTCTTGTGTTCCCCCTTTTCTGTTCTTTGAAATTTCAATATTCTCTTTAAACCATCCAGCCCACCTCAACCCTTCCTTTTGTCAGCTCTAAAAAAACAATGTACCACATCATAAGTTTGCGAAAATATTGTATTAGCCTTGAATACAAAAGGAGTTTAAAAAACATAAAACTACACAACCCCCATTTTTCATTACAATAAAATTACTCCCACACAAAAGCAACTATCTGTCTGCTCTATTGATGGAAAGGACAGGTTAGAAACAGAAAAAAAGGGTTGGAGAGAGGGAAGTTAGCACTGGATGGCACTACTGATTTTTGTTTTTTGTTGTTTTGGTTTTTGGTTTTGGGGTATGGCTGTCTCAGTGGCCGTAATGAAGTCCACCATATGAACTTGCTTTGTTTTTACAGGTGATGGTGAAAAAGGTTTTTCACCCACGTGTAATTCTTCTTGTCATAAGTTGGTGTGGATGTCTATCCTTACTTCCTCCTACAGGAGTTTTTTGCCAATTTGTTTGTTTCTGTAAAAAAGAATAGTATACTTTTTGGTTTGTCTTTTTTGTGTGATGTTGTCTTCTTAAAATGTCCTGAGACTCTGGCAAGCACCAGAGACAAACAAACTGTGCATGGAAATGTCTCTGAATCTCTGAAATAGCTTCTCTCCTCTTGTATCTCATCCGGATTTCAGAGGAGACAGCACTGATGCTGGGTGGCGACACTGTGCTTCTTGCACGCATCATAGAGTGGTGTGAAGCCAAAGACCATGTGGGGGTGCGAGGAGAGGCCAGTCGTCTTCTAGCAGCTCTGATCAGACACAGCCGAAACCGGGTGAGCCTCTGTGAACCAAAAACATCATTCCGTTCTTTGTGGGCATAAGCCTCACAACAGCTTCTTCTTTCACAGGAAGTTGTTTGTGCAGTGGCAAAAGAAGGTGGGATTCAACAGCTGATCTCCATGGCAACGAGTGAACATATCATCATGCAGAATGAAGCTCTAGTCGCCCTGGCAATAGCGTCGGCTCTTGACATTGGTAAACTGTTTCAGAGTATTCACATGATGAGGGTGCAAGGACTCAGTTAGATTGACAAGCAAAAATTGAATATGTAGATGGATAATTCTTAATTTGTAAAAAAAAATATTGTTTTCTCAAAATCTGTTTTAAATAAAAAATATTCATCAAGCTAAGCCATTGGAAAATATTATCATTTCTCAAAAATGCGTTTAAGGTATCCTTGATAGAATATTTCTTGCTGATACAGCTATAGATTTGACTGATTATGTGCTTTACTAACTTTTCTATTTGTATCCAATCAACACACAAAGACTTTGTCTGCACTTGCAGAGCACAAGCAGAGAAGTTAAAGTCCTTCTTAAACTCACAGTGGGCATGTCAGTGAAGCATAGTGGTGGTGGGTGACCTGCAAAGCTCCTGAGATCAAGACTTCCGCTCTGCTTAATTATTTCATGAGTACTGCACAGAAACACAGAGGGGTGGTGGGAAATTTGCAAACAAGTCAGCTAAAACAGCTAAATCAACACTTAGAATAGTCAGTTAGATCTAACTGTTTGAGAGGTCTATGTGAAAGGTTGTTGTTCAGTCTGCATTTGGATTACTGCTAAATATTTATGGCAAGACTCAGATTGTTACTAAGCTGTGCATTAGTTTTTACACCAAAAAAACAGGTTCAAACTGAGAGTTTGTATGTTTGTGGCGTCCGCAGAGTCTGTGAAGGATCCCTTAAGAGAGGCAGAGCTCTTACCTGAGCTGAAGAAGATCCTTGAGGATCCTGCGGCAGCTGTCGAGGTCAAGTTCAGCACTTTGGGTCTCATCTGCACCTTGGCTAACTGCAGTAAGAGTTTGTTTTTACAAAACACATTTTATAACGAGTTTAAACATTATTCAAGAGAAAAGCCAGAGGGAGACAATCTCTGAAATCAACACCTAGCCCATCTTGACTTAATATATTGTAGCTAAGAAATGTAGAGAAGCAAGGAGCTCCAACATTTTGACTATACTGCACCACAATTACTATTAGAATAAAAATGGGAACTCCATCCATCCATCGGTTGATCCATTTTCAAACCTTGCTGAATCCCTTTTGGGGTCATAGGGTGTCTGAGCCAACCCAGCTATTGTTGGGTGATGGCAGGGTACACCTTGAACAGGTCACTGTCTGTTGCAGGACCACACACACAAGCACACATCCACACATACACCACACACATGCACTCCCAGGGAGATTCAGGAGAAGAAGACCCGGAGGCCACGGTGAAGTCCTTCATAGAGAATCAGCGGAAGATCCCCAGGGAGGAGGTCCAGAAGATCACCTTCCACAGGGTTCCTGGACTGGGAGGAAGGAGATCTGATAACCAGCGTCCAAGAGCAATAGTAGCTAAATGTGAGCACTATAAACAAAAGGAGTTAGTGAAGAGCTACGGCTGGGAGCTGAAGGGAACCCACTTCAGTGTGAACGATATCAGTTACCAGCGGAGATCCTGCAGTGCAGGATGATTCTTTCTCTGCTGAGAAGGAAGCACCTCACCGCCAGGTCCCACACAGTGGTCGCTGTGGCCAAACGTTTTGTTGATGAATAGCTCAATGGCTCACACAATGGCTGTCCTGAAGACCTGACATCCACGCTGCGCTGATGAAAGTAACCTTCCCCTTAATTAATGAAGCAATTTTAACCATAATAAATACTTCTTTAGAAACAGGTTATGTGCCATCCATCCATTTTCTTCCGCTCATCCGGGATCAGGTTGCGGGGGCAGCAGTCTGAGCAAAGCTGCCCAGACCTCCCTCCTTCCGGCTACTTCCTCCAGCTCCCAAAGAGCCGAGAGACATAGTCTCTCCTGTGTATCCTGGGTCTTCCCCAGGTCCTCCGCCTAGTGGGACATGCCCAGAACACCTCCCTAGGGAGGTGTCCAGGAGGCATCCGAACCAGATGCCCGAGCCACCTCAACTGGATCCGCTCAATGTGAAGGAGCAGCGGCTCTGCTCCGAGCTCCTACCGAGTGACAGACCTTCTCACCCTATCTCTAATGGAGCGCCCAGCCTTCCTACGGAGGAAGATCATTCCGTGACCTCATTCTTTTGGTCAAGACCCAGAGCTCATGACCATAGGTGAGTATTGGGGCGTAGAATGACCGGTAAATTGAGAGCTTTGCTTTCTGGCTAAGGCAACGAATCCAACTCACCACCAGGTAGTGATCAGTGGACAGCTCTGCCCCTCTCTTTGCCCGAGTGTCCAAAACACACGGCCGAAGGTTTGCCTGAAACGACTACAAAGTTGATCATTGATCTCCTGCCGAGGGTGTCCTGATGCCATATGTACTGATGGACACCCAATGATGGACACCCAACATTGTGTTTGTTTGGACAAACTATGACGAGCACAGAAGTCCAACAACAAAACACGGCTCGGGTTCAGATATGGGAAGCCGTTTCTTCCAATCACGCCTCACCAGGTGCTATGGTCGTTGCCACATGGGCAAGTCCCCCAGGAGGATGAGGGAGTCCCTCATTGGGGCACTTTCCCGTACCCTTCCAAGAGACACCAAGACAGCCGGGTACTCCAAACTGCTGTTTGGCCCGTAAGCCGAAACCACAGTGAGAGATCTGTCCCCCACCTGAAGGCAAAGGGATGCGACTCTCTACACTCCAACACTTGCTGGCTAAGCTGGGGGCTCACGAGTAAGCCCACCACAGCCTGCTGCCTCTCACCATGTGCAACTCCAGAATGGTAGAGAGTCCAACCCCTCCCAAGAGACTGAGTTTCAGAGCCCAGACTGTGTTTAGAGGTGAGCCCAACTATATCTAGCTGGTACCTCTCAACCTCTTGCACAGGCTCAGGCTCCTCCCTTCCCAGAGAGGTGATGTTCCATGTCCAGGTCGCCGAGGCACTCACCTTCAACTGCCACCCAAACCACATTACACCTGCCCCTTCTGGGCTCTCCTGCAGGAATGTGCCACAGCCTTGGTGACAGATGCTGTCCAGCTGCTGACGCATATTATGAGGAGGGCAGTTAACATTTCTGTATTCTTCATCAACACCATTAAGTTCAGACTCTTCTTTATGAATACACAGGATGTGTTCTTGCAGGATAACATCAGGATCCTTCTTTATTACAGATTTTTTTGCAAGTTTTGCTAAGGCTTTCCAGCGCTCATAAATTGTTTCAAAGCACAGCAGAAGCTCATTTAACTTTTCTCTTTTTAACTCCTTTCCCTTTTCTGGTAATGCATGGCATCGTTCACTTCTGCGAGGGTTTCCTGGTTGTGGTAGCTGACTCTTTTAGCTCTGTCTTCCTCCAAAAACATTGCACCTGTAGCACTTTCACTTTGATGTGACATTTTGTATATCTTAAACTTTCACTTAACAAATACTATTAACATAAAAAAGAACAGAATAAACTCTAAAACAAACTTCACAAAAATGTAAATATAGAAAACTCAAATTCCTTTTATATCTTTGAACACCGCCATGGCAACTAAGAAATAATTCACAGTCACTCATAAATATCTGCACATTTGCCACACTTTAGGACACTGACTTACTGTATGTGTCTAACTTATTGACATTGAGCTCCTACAGGAGAATGTATTAGCTCATTGTGCTGTGCTTGGTGATATGTTTTGGTAAAGAGCCCTCCTTCTTTCTCTGGAGTCTTAATCCTTTCTGCTTTCCTTTTTTGCGTGTTTGTGTTTTTTGTTACTGCATGAATGGTTTTTAGAAAGCATTTGTGGGTGTGGATGTGTCTGTAGTTAAGTGTGTTAGTGCTTCAATATTTGTCCACTAATTTGTTCTATAAATGCAATTTATAGGATTATAATCAATTTAATAATGAATATACACAAAATCTCAGTATTCTGTGTATTTCATGTGCAATGAGATATATATTTATATTCCTTCTTTACTTGCATGGGGGCAATTTCTACACTTTTTAGAGGGATATTACTTGTGAGTTTTGTTCTACCTTCAGTACTGTCATAACAGTGTGTGATTGTTTTTGTGAGTTTGTGCTGTTTCCCTGTTTTGACCTTAACAACACGGGGTTTATAGAGAAAAATAGTTATCGACATGGAACTCTGTCTAGGAAGAAATTCTTCCACTTTGGACATTTAAATTCTGTTCTTATCTCAGACAATCACATTTGATGCTGACTCTATTGATGTCCTCCACTGGTCATTGAGCTGCATCAGTGTTCCTCTTTTCTCTCATCCATATTTTTCTTTCCCTGTTCTTGGTCTCATTTAGTGTTTCTCTCTTCACAGTCACAATTTTGTTGAAATAACATAAATGTTTAAAAAAACCTAAACATAAAACATGTTTAAAAAAAACCTCTCCTCCATGAACCGCCACCTTATCGTGGTGGAGGGGTTTGAGTGCTCGGAGGATCCCAGGAGCTATGCTGTCTGGTGCTTCGGCTCCTGGTAGGGTCTCTCATGGCAGACAGGTCCTGGGTGACGAGCCAGACAAAGAGCGGTTCACAAACTCCTTTATGAGAAGGCACATCAAAGATCTAGTTACGTCGCCCGGATTGGCGTTACCGGGGCCTCACCCTGGAGCCAGGCCTGGGGTTGGGGCTCGCAGGCGAGCGCCTGGTGGCCGGGGCTCCTCCCACGGGCCCCGGTCGGGTAAAACCCGAACGGTTGACGTGGGATCACTCCCCAGTGGGCCCACCACCTGCAGGAGAGCTCAGAAGGGGCCGGTGCAATGTGGTTTGGGTGGCAGTCGAGGGCGAGTGCCTTGGCGGCCTAAACCCCGGTCATGGAATTTGGCTTTTGGGACATGGAACGTCACCTCTCTGGGAGGGAAGGAGCCTGAGCTTGTGCGAGAGGTTGAGAGGTACCAACTAGACATAGTTGGGCTCACCTCTACGCACAGCCTGGGCTCTGAAACTCAGTCACTCGAGAGGGGTTGGACTCTCTACCATTCTGGAGTTGCACATGGTGAGAGGCGGCGGGCTGGTGTGGGCTTACTCGTGAGCCCCAAGCTTAGCCGCCAAGTGTTGGAGTTCACCCCGGTGGACGAGAGAGTTGCTTCCCTCCGCCTTCGGGTGGGGGGCAGGTCTCTGACTGTGGTTTCAGCTTACGGGCCGAACAACAGTTCGGAGTACCCAGCTTTCTTGGTGTCTCTCGGAGGGGTGCTGGAAAGCGCCCCGACGGGGGACTCCATTGTCCTCCTGGGTGACTTCAATGCCCACGTGGGCAATGACAGTATCACCTGGAGGGGCGTGATTGGTAGGAACGGCTTGCCTGATCTGAACCCGAGCGGTGTTTTGTTGTTGGACTTCTGTGCTAGTCATAGTTTATCCATAACAAACACCATGTTCCAGCACAAGGGTGTCCATCAATACACGTGGCATCAGGACACCCTCGGCAGGAGATCAATGATCGACTTTGTAGTCATTTCAGGCGACCTCCGGCCGTGTGTTTTGGACACTCGGGTAAAGAGAGGGGCAGAGCTGTCCACTGATCACTACCTGGTGGTGAGTTGGATTCGTTGGCGGGGAAGGAGGCCGGAAAGACTTGGTAGACCCAAACGTACCGTGAGGGTCTGCTGGGAACGTTTGGCTGAGCCCTCCGTCAGGGAAGTCTTTAACTCCCACATCCGGGAGAGCTTCAAACAGGTACCGAGGGAGGCTGGTAACATTGAGTCTGAATGGACCATGTTTTCCACCTCCATTGTCTCTGCTGCTGTTCGGAGCTGTGGTCGCAAGGTCTCTGGTGCCTGTCGTGGCGGCAACCCCCGAACCCGTTGGTGGACACCGGCAGTAAGGGATGCCGTCAAGCTGAAGAAGGAGTCGTATCAGGTCTGGCTGGCTTGTGGGACTCCAGAGGCAGCTGACAGGTATCGGCAGTCTAAGCGAGCTGCGGCTCAGGCTGTAGTAGAGGCAAAAACTCGGTCCTGGGAGGAGTTCGGTGAGGCCATGGAGAAGGACTATCGGTTGGCCTCGAAGAGGTTCTGGCAAACCGTCCGGCGCCTCAGGAGGGGTAAGCAGTTCTCTGCAGGCACCGTTTTCAGTGCAGGTGGGGAGCTGCTGACTTCAACTGGGGACATTGTCGGGCGGTGGAAGGAATACTTCGAGGATCTCCTCAATCCTGCTGACACGCCTTCTGTTGAGGAAGCAGAGGCTGAGAACTTTGGGGTGGGGCTGTCCATTACCCAAGCTGAAGTCACCGAGGTAGTTAACAAGCTCCTCGGTGGCAAGGCACCGGGGGTGGACGAGGTCCGCCCTGAGTACCTCAAGTCTCTGGATGCTGTGGGAGTGTCTTGGCTGACACGTCTCTGCAGCACTGCGTGGCAGTCGGGAACAGTACCACTGGACTGGCAGACAGGGGTGGTGGCCCCCCTCTTCAAGAAGGGGGACCGGAGGGTGTGTTCCAATTACCGGGGAATCACACTCCTCAGCCTCCCTGGGAAAGTCTATGCCAGGGTACTGGAGAGGAGAGTCCGGCCAATAGTCGAACCTCAGATTCAAGAACAGCAATGCGGTTTCCGTCCTGGCCGTGGAACTGTGGATCAGCTCTACACCCTGTCTAGGGTACTGGAGGGTTCGTGGGAGTTCGCTCATCCTGTCCATATGTGTTTTGTGGATTTGGAGAAGGCGTTCGACCGTGTGCCCCGAGGTGTCCTGTGGAGGGTTCTTTGGGAGTATGGGATCCGGGGAGCCTTACTCAAGGCTGTCCGGTCTCTGTATGACCAGAGCAGGAGCTTGGTCCGCATAGCTGGCACTAAGTCAGACCTGTTCCCGGTGCATGTTGGACTCCGGCAGGGCTGCCCTTTGTCACCGGTTCTGTTCATAGTCTTTATGGACAGAATTTATAGGTGCAGCCAGGGTCCGGAGGGGGTCTGGTTTGGGAACCACAGGATTTCCTCTCTGCTCTTTGCAGATGATGTTGTCCTGTTGGCTTCATCAAGCCAGGACCTCCAGCATGCATTGGAACGGTTTGCAGCCAAGTGTGAAGCGGCTGGGATGAGGGTCAGCACCGCTAAGTCTGAGGCCATGGTTCTCGACCGGAGAAAGGTGGTTTGCCCTCTTTGGGTGGGTGGAGTGCTCCTTCCCCAGGTGGAGGAGTTTAAGTATCTTGGGGTCTTGTTCACGAGTGAGGGAAAATCGGAGCGTGAGATCGACAGACGGATTGGTGCTGCGTCCACCGTCATGCGGTCGCTGTACCGGTCCGTCGTGGTGAAGAGAGAGCTAAGCCAGAAAGCAAGGCTCTCAATTTACCGGTCGATCTACGCCCCAATACTCACCTATGGTCATGAGCTCTGGGTTATGACCGAAAGAACAAGGTCCCGGATCCAAGCGGCTGAAATGAGCTTCCTCCGTGGGGTGGCTGGGCGCTCACTCAGAGATAGGGTGAGAAGCTCGGTCACCCGGGAGGAGCTCGGAGTAGAGCCGCTTCTCCTCCACATCGAGAGGAGCCAGTTGAGGTGGCTTGGGCATCTGGTTCGGATGGCCCCTGGACGCCTCCCTAGGGAGGTGTTCCAGGCATGTCCCACTGGGAAGAGGCCCCGGGGAAGACCCAGGACACGCTGGAGAGACTACGTCTCTCGGCTGGCCTGGGAACGACTCGGGGTCCCCCCAGAGGAGCTGGAGGAAGTGGCCGGGGAGCGGGAAGTCTGGGCATCTCTGCTTAGACTGCTGCCCCCGCGACCCGGTCCCGGATAAGCGGAAGAAGATGGATGGATGGATGGATGGATGGTTTAAAAAAACCTGCTCACATGATCCCTGTCTTTGCAGAGTTGGCATCAGAAATGATCCAAACTATTAACATGTCTGCAGTTAGTCATCTCTTCTCCTCTTTGATCCTCATTAATCCTAATGCTGGGCGATACAGTCAAAAGAATCAAATCTCCAATTTTCTCCCTGCTTTAACTTTCATGAACAAACATTACAAATGACAGAAAGCATTTAACAAAAACTATATTGTTTTAGCATTTTCTGTGGAAATGAACCAGCTGAAGAGAATATTGTTTTATTTCAGAAAACTGAATTGCATCAAAGTCATTCATAAATGGTATGTATGAAGACTTTTTTAGAGTCGTCTAACTGTAAACTCAAAATCAAACATTCTGAGACTTTAGGACAGATTTACTAAAGAGGAGCAGACTGACAGAATTTTGACTTTTTTCTCTAATTCTGCTTCCAGGTGATTCATTTTTATAGGAAGTCATAACAACAACATCCTAAAATATTATGATTCTTGTCAAGATGCAGCGATCTCGCGAGGGTGGGGGGGCTTTTTAATCTCAACACCTTCAGCTCTCTAATGTTACAGATTAAGAATGAAAATTCCATACAAAGTGAATTTGTGCATGTTATTATATTACTGAAATAATTTTTTTCTTCATTTTATGGACTTATTTATTCTATGAATGTATTTTCTTGTATTTATCCGCCACGCCTTAAATCTACCCCATGAAAATATATTCTAACTGTGAATCGGTCCGTGATTACATCAAGGAGTCACACGGAACAGAGCATCAAGCAGATCATCATAGCATGAGTGTGGAACAACAGTGCTGTCGCCATAGCTACACTTTTATTCAACTTCCTGTTGCTGCTGTAAGGTCCACAGTGAAATTCAGGCTCTGTGACGTATTTTCAAAGTAAGTTAACAGGAGAAATGTTGTTTTCAGGAGAAAGAAAAATGTTATTCAAAACAGAGACAAATCCTTTTGACAACAGAAATGTTAAACATGAAACTAAAAGTTCTTTTGTTTTTTAGAGTCATGCTGAACTGCTTTACATTTAACATGCTTTCTCAGTCCAATATGTATCTGTATGTTTATAAAAAGATGCTGATACGAGATATCAGTAAATAAATCTCGGTTCATTTTCTTGTAAATCTGACTCATCAGCCATAAACTAGTCTGTGGTGAGAGGATTTCATATCCAGATTTTATCTTGATTCTCTTCTATCTCCAGGTACCATCATTACAAACGTGTTAAAGTGGGTTTTTGTCAGAAAGAAATCATTTTGGATTTTTGAAGTGGGGATGCAGAAAACATTTACCCAATGTGCTTGTAAAAAAGTACAGTTCCTAATAGCACACATGATCTGTGAATAATATTACTCTGTCATTGAAATGACATTCAATGGTAGGATTTCTGACTCGACTTGGAACTTGACTCTGTCTTGAGGACAAAGACTTGAGACTTACTTGTGACTTGCAAAACATTGACTTGGTCCCACTCTTCCTCACGCTTGTCCAAGCGTGCAAGGTCCAATGAAATCTGTAGACTATCAAGGCATTCTGGAGAGAAATGTGCTGCCTTGTGTCAGAAAGCTTGGTCTCAGTCGCAGGTCATGGGTCTTCCAACAGGACAACGATCCAAAACACACAGCCAAAAACCCCCAAGAATGGCTGAGAGAAAAGCGTTGGACTATTCTAAAGTGGCCTTCCATGAGCCCAGATCTGAATCCCATTGAACATCTGTGGAAGGAGCTGAAACATGCCATTTGGAGAAGACACCCATCAAACCTGAGACAACTGGAGCAGTTTGCTCATGAGGAGTGGGCCAAAATACCTGTTGACAGCTGCAGAACGCTCACTGACAAATACAGAAATCGCTTCATTGCAGTGATTGCCTCAAAAGGTTGTGCAACAAAATATTAAGTTATGGGTACCATCATTTTTGTCCAGGCCTGTTTCATTAGTTTGTTTTTTTAAATAATTATGTTAATCAGCAATTCAAAAGTGATGGCTGATTTTGATTATTTAATTTTCAATACATTTTTATTTATTGTTACTTTTGTAAGTTTCAAGTGATTTAAGTGAGAATTGTGGGTTTTTCCTTCTTTAACTGAAGGGTACCAACAATTTTGTCCACGTGTGTAAATACCAGTTTAAGCCCCGCTTAAGGGTCTCTGCTGCTTCGTCCCTCAAACCAAATGTGGCCCAGCTGAGTGTTCAGCAGTAAGGAGAAAGAGAATCCATGCTCAGAAGAACCCATTGATGGAGGTTAAAGAACTTTAAAATCGAAGCAATATTTTGTGTTTAACAGCTAATTACAGATAATTAGTTAAAAAGTTAATTGAACTGTGTTAATGAGGATATTTAAATCAGAAAACAGCAGATATAGCAGACTGAATAAGTAGAAAACTGACATGTATTACTGATTTAAGACCTTAATCATTTTAGATTTGTATATGTATTTGTTGATTAATTTTATTATTAATTTTGTGCAGAAAAAGTTAATACATTACAGTTCATAGTTCAGTGCACGTTTCATAGAAATATACAATGTAGGCTATAATTCACCGATTATGCCTAAGTGTGTGTTCAAAAATCGAGGTCTGGAACGATTTTGAGGTTTTCCACCAAAAGATTTATTCCTGACACCAAAATATCTAATACATGAATTTAGGGTCTCCAGCTGTCCCTAGGGAAGCATCTAACGGATGCTCTTCTCCGTGCACGAAGAATAGAGACACCCTTTTTCCTTTTGACCCAGACTTTTATACACAATATGCAAAAAGAAGGTTGGATCAAAATAAGAGGTTGGATCTTCTCCCTGGAGATGCATTTTCCCACCGTCCGCCTTTTCCCATCCTTTCGCAGGTGTCTCTGTTCCTCGTTAACTCCTTATCAGCTCTCCGTTCACTCCCGCCTGCAGACATTCGTTTCAAAGCAGCATACTCCCTATATGAACTAACCTTGTATGCTGTGAGAAACTATCCTATCATTCATTCACACAATCATAAAATGTCTGCAAAGTTTAAACCATGAAAAACCCTTTTGTTTAAGTATTTAATATCTACCAAGTTTATCACTTTTAACACTAAACTTTCATACTGGTTAATACTGAATTATTATGACACACACATAGTATTTGTTTACTTAGACTTCATTTCTTCAACAACCAAAGAAGGGATCAGAGGAAGTTATAAACTTGTTTATGGTTTTTCTTCATCTTGCTTTCTGATATAAAATAAAATAATAAAAAAAAAAAAAAACTGAGAAGAATCAAACTTTTTATATTCCTGAATCAAATTAGCATTGGTTCCCAGACACAAACGAACTGTGTGCATGCTGAAGTTGCGGCCCAGCTTCAGCCAGACTCTGCCTTTACTGGCCCCAACGTAAATTTAGTTTAAGACCCATGCTTAACATGCTGCCGCAAGGGAACATAATCATAATCATTTCTTAATTATGTTAACATTCATTCATTCATTTCTGTTTTATCCCTTTCTGGGTCACGGGCTGCCAGAGCCTAATCCGGCTACTCATGGGCGATTCAACTGTTAACTCTACCCAGATTAAATGAGGATCAAAGCTCAAACTTAGACTCTCCGCTCTCATTGGCTGAACTTCATGAAGCTCTGTTGCTGATGCCCAACAACAAAGCTCCAGGACCTGATGGCTTTCCTGCTGAGTTTTATAAGGAATTCTGGGAACAGCTGGAACAAACTTTTTATAAAATGGTTACATTTATCAAGGAAAGCCAATCACTGCCTCCTCACATGAATTCAGCTAACATAATCCTCCTTCTTAAACCAGAAAAAGATCCCACAATTCCTTCAAGCTATCGCCCCATTTCTCTAATCAATGCAGACGTAAAAATTATTTACAAAGCACTCGGGCAGAGAATAGAAAAAATCACTCCTCATATAATTCACCATGATCAAACTGGATTCATTAAAGGTAGACACTCAAGTGATAATGTCTGCAGATTTGTTAACATAATAGATTTTGCCACCATTAAAAACCAGGAAATGACCATACTCTCATTGGATGCTGAAAATGCATTTGACAGAGTAAACTGGAAGTTCCTCATTGCTGCCCTCCATAGGTTTGGGTTTGGGGAATCCTTCATTGATTGGATAAAAATATTATATCACAACCCAAATGCATCAGTCAGAACCAACATGCATACAATGCATCCTTGATTTTTATTTTGTAAGGTCTCTAAGTTAATTAATTTTTTTTGGACAGGTTTTCTGACAGGTTTTTTCTTGGTAAAGGGACCAGACAGGGTTGTCCACTCTCCCCCTCTCTTTTTGTAATATTTATTGAAGCTTTGGCTGCAGCAATAAGACAGCGTGAGAGCATTAAAGGAATTACAGCAAAATATAGTAATCATAAAATGAGTCTTTATGCTGATGACATATATTACTTTTTTTAAACAATTCAAATACTATCAGTTATTAATTGGAATAAATCAGTTTTATTGTCACTGAATGGTAATGAAGTTAATTATCTCTTCTCAATGATCTCCACACAACCACCACTAAAATGGTTCCAAACATTAGACTCAGCCATATCCAGCTTCTTATGGAATAATAAACCTGCAAGAATTAGTCTAAAAACTTTAAAATCTGGAAAAAGCTGTGGAGGCTTAGAATTACCTAACTTCCACAACTACTTTCTAGCAAACTGCAATACATCTTAAGATGGTTGAAAAACAATCGAGAAACCAACCCATGGATGGATCTGGAACAGATATTTTGTGGAAAGATTAACTTGTCAGATCTACCATTAATAGGTTTAGGTACTGAGACTGCTGCCCTCCACACCCCAACCCAGAACTTCAGTCTAACACTGGATGGATAGAAATACATTTTTAAAAATGGGAATTTGTTAAAAAAAATGTTTCTTTTTGTCTGCTAAATAAAAGAAATATTACACAATGGGAATTTGTTGTTAAAAAGAGTAAATGATGAGAGGTGGCCCCCACCCTCACTGACATCTGCTTCTGTGTTTCAGGCCTGACGAGGGATGAGCTGATCTCTGTAAACATGAAGGAGAGTCTGAGCAAACTGACGGATCACAGCAGCAGCAAACTGGCTTCCCAGGCCAGTTCCATCCTGAGCCTGCTGTGACTCCAGCTGAGGCTGCGGGTCATCTTCACGTCCATTTGTCTTCTAGATGCAGCTGGCACAGGGGGGGGGGGGGGGGGGGGGGCTTTGTTCTGTGGGATGCAATCAGCTTGAACTCTGACTTCAACTCTAAAACTAACGTTTTTTGTTGGAAAAAAAATCTTGAGATTATAAATGAACAAAAGGCCAATGGTGATATTTTGTGATTTGAAGGGAACCTTTGTTAGGTCGTTTTTTTGAAGTGAAGATGTAGACATGAATCCTAATTTTTCTGTCCTTTCCATTGTTTTTCCACCTCAGGTTTCATGAATGTTAGTGGAAAATCAGAAAAAAAGAAATACAAATATTTGTCTGACTTTTCCTGCGGAATCTCCCGTCCTTTAATCGTTGTACAAATTAAAGCTCTTGATGTCTCTGCATACAGGGCTGTTCTTTCCTCACGGTGCTCCCTGAATAAAAGTCAGAGGCTAAGAATTCCTCTTAAAAAAAAACAGTGCTACAACAGAACCTTTATTTGAACCCCAATGGTTTCTGCACCCAGAATTGTAAAGAGTACCTTAAGTAAAAGTAACTTTCTGTAAAAATTACTCCATTAGCATTTACAAGTCACCAATCCCGAAAAAAGACATTTTGTGCATAGGAACAAAAATTACAAAGTGAAAAACAAATACAAAATACAATTTACACATGCACAACTTAAAATTACAACTCCTTGAAACTAACTACACGCACAAATCGCCTGTTACGCACACACAAAAACATGTTCATGAACATTTAGTTGTTTTTTTTTTTTTTAGATTCAGTATTTTTCCGTTTGTCTAATGCATGATTTGTAATTCTATAGATCGGTGATATCAACCCACCCAGAATCCACCATCTCATTTTACAAAGACACTTTTCAACTTCCTTTTAGTTGAACTTTGATTTTAGGCCAGCAGTAGGAAGGCACGATGGAAATGTAACAAAGTGTTTGCCCTTTTTTTTAACCTGCAATTTCTTTTCAAGAAAATACAGATGGGGAACAAGAAAATGTATTGAAATCAGAATTAGTATAAAAAAAATAATAATTTCATTTTGAAGCCATATCGCCCAGTCCTTCCTTGTATGATTTTGGACATTTTGTGTATTGCTTTTACCATAAATCTAGCCTCAAACACATACATTTCTCTCTTTACAAAGCAATTTACAAGCCTTTGTAATAAGAGGCCAAAAAAAGCAAAGGCAGAATCTGTATCTCCAGCCATCCCCAAAGAGTCACAAACATTGCCATTTATGTCCATATATTTTTTGGATTGATTTATGCACTGAACTTGAAATATCAACCAGAGTTAAAGCACACTTTTGAGACTCTACAAGAATTATTCATGGAAACAGAGTCAAAGAGAATGTTTTTTCATGTCAAAGTTTTGAAAGCACAAAAAAAATAGCTGGAAAACCATAATTGGTTTAAAAAAGTTCGACTCACTTTGGGGTTATATTTGAACATTCATTTTCCAAACCGCGTTATCCCTTTCGGGGTCACTGGGCTGCCAGAGCCTAACCCGGCTACTCATAGGGCGAAGGCAGAGGACACCCCTGGACTGGTTGCCAGTCTGTCGCAGGGGCCACAGTCACACACTCACATCCACACCTAGAGACAATTTAGAGTGACAAATGAACCTATGAAGCATGTTTTTAGATGGTGGGAGGAAGCCGGGGTCCGCGGAGAAAACCCAGCATGCACGGGGAGAACATGCAAACTCCACACACAAAGGTCTCCCATTGGTGACACTGTTTCAAGTCCCTCATTGGTGACACTGTTTCAGGTCCCCCAGCCGTGACTTAAACCGGGAACCTTCTTGCTGTGAAGCAAGAGCTCAAACCACTGCGCCACCGTGCAGCCATATTTTGATATTTGAACATGTTGATTAATATTGTGAACGTTTCTAAAAGTTGTTAAACTAGACGAAAACAAGCAAAGCAAAGAGTCTTTTTTTATTTGTCATTTGAACTTGATGCATTTTGTGCTCTTCTATTGTTTAAATCAGATGCATATTATTCAATTTTGGAAACCAATCAGACAAGAAGCTGATATGGCAAGAAAAAAAATGGACAATTTGGTGTTTTGTTTTTTTAAACATGCATGTATGCTTCATGTTCTATAAAGTACTTTATAAAAAGAAAGTACTTTCAAAGACATTTCCGGCTTTGTTCATTGTAAGTTAAGGTTAGAAACAACATTTTCTGTATTGTCATGCCTTGCATTGAGTGACATTTTGATCTTTAATTAAACAGCATATTGATTGTTGTGGGCATAAAGAAAATAGACTGTGGTACTAAATCAAACATTTTAAATTCAAATAACTTAATGAAATTACATAAATCAAATTAGAGCAATTTAGTACCTAAATCTAATGAAAATATGTTAAATCAATCCAAGGAATAATATTGAGTTCAACCAAAGTACAAAAAAAATGGTTGTGTTCATTGGAAAAACTCATTATTATTAATTTAAATGAAAGAAAAAGTTTGCATTGGTGTGGTTTAAAAAATTACCTAAATCAAGTTATACTTAATGGTTTAAATAAACTCAAAATTTTGACTTGATAAAAACTAACACTTTTAAATGTAACAAATTACAGAACTTTTGTTAATTGATCCTGTATTGATCAGTACGCGTTGGAATGGCAGAGCCGGTGCTCTGGGAACATGACTATTCTGGACATGAAGTTATGGCAGTAGAGGACACAGGGGCAACATTTTCATCCATCAATGTTCCACTTGCAGAAACTCAAATTATAGCAACTTCAGTGGGCTGAAGTGGGCTTCTCGGGAAAACCACAACCACTGCCTTTCACCACGCTTTTGCAGACATCTGTGGCCAGACAGACTTTCACACATTCATACAGTGTCCTTATTAAAGTATTCGGCCCCCTTGAACTTTACAGCCTTTTGCCACATTTCAGGCTTAAAACATAAAGATATAAAACTGTAATTTTTTGTGAAGAATCAACAACAAGTGGGAAACAATCATGAAGTGGAATGAAATGTATTGGATATTTCAAACTTTTTCATAAATAAAAAACTGAAAAAGTGGGCATAGAACTTTTCAGGGTTTTTTGTAAATTATACTCTTGTATAATTTTCTTTTCACTTCACAAGTGTGTGTCACTTTGTGTTGGCCTTTCACATAAAATTACAATAAAAAATATTTATGTTTGTGGTAATGTGAGAAAATGTGGAAAAGTTCAAGGAGTGTGTATACTTTTGCAAGACACTGTAAAGAGCACAGGCGTCTATTGGAGACCTGCGGTCTATTAGATACTTTAGAGATAAGAGATCTTATTGGAAGATATACCATAAATCAAGATATGATTGGAGTGGGACTTTAAGTAGTTTTGACCAACATTGTAAAGCACTTTGTGATTCTTTTTAGAAAAAAATGTAAAGAAATAAATGTCATATACTTGCTTCCATATAATTTTTGTCATTGACTTGTTTTTCGTGTAAAAACCAAACTGAGGAAACAAGCTTTTAATTCTGCTGCATCCTGTGCCTTAAACAAGGCTGCCTAATTATATTCCTCTTAGTTTTTGTCATTTTAAAAAAGTCTGCAACCCTTTGACCCAAAAGAGATTAACCAGGTAAGATGGATGGAATAATCAGCAGTCTCTCTATGGATGATGGGTATCAGATGGTAGTGAAAGTGAAGCGAGTGATGTGGTTATACTCCTCACCAGGACGAAGGAGACAGTCAGGAAATGAAGCCTAAACACACATACAAAGACACTGTGAAGCTGGACTTAAGCTTCAATTAAAGTTTTAGTGAATAAAAACAAAACACACACCTGGTTCACAGCATCAGGCCAATTCTGCGTCTCTAGACAGAAGGCGCCATGCTTCCTGTACTTAGTCCCACCTTTTCCTTGCACAGAGCTGTCCAGGAAGTTGGCTGTGTAAAACTGGACTCCTGGCTGGCTGGTTGAAACCTTTAGAACCCGACCACTGGCTGGGTGACATACTCTAAAATGAAGAAACCTTACAGTTGGAACAAAGGGTTTCCTCATTTCTGCAACCACCCCCCACCCCAATGTCACTTTGTTCATCGCTCTGTTCTGTTCCCACAAACAAACATATACACAAGACCACAAAGATGTTTGAAGAAGAAGAGGCGGAGTCTCTGCTGGACTCCACAGAAACACGTGAAGGTCAGACAGAAGAATCTGTTATGTGTCTGTGTGGGGTTTGTGTGTGTGTGTGTGTGTGTGTGTGTGTGTGTCTCACTATGCACCTGGCAGCGTGTCGTTCCATCCAGGGATCTAAAGGGAAGGATAGGCAGAAGTTGTGATCAAACCCTGGACCAGGAAGCTCTTTCAGTCTTGCTCCAAGCAGAACTGGGTCTCTGAGGTCAAAAAGGGTTCCTTGTACAGCTCTGGTCTCTCCTGTTGAGGGCAAACACCAGATATCACACATGCATCTGAGATGAGAACTATTTCTGATAGTTCATCCATCCATCCTTTGTGCCGGATCACAGATGAACAGGAGTCTGTCCAGTAACAGTGGAATAAAGGCAGGAATCTCTTGAACAGATCTCCAGACTATCAAGGAAAAACACTGTTCTACCTTCAACGCTCAAAGTGCTTTACAATCCCAGACATATACCCACGCATATGCAGTGTTGGGAAAGTTACTTCTAAAAATTGATTGCAATATATTATTATTTACTTAGTTACTGGATCAATTTTGTAATTACATTACTTTAGTCATTACCTATTTAAAATAGTAATTCACTACTTTATACTTTACTTTTTTTCCACTCCGACAAATTCTCATATCCTACACAAACATTGTCTTTCATTTAACAGCTCCTTTAAAAAATAACATTTATAATTTCAATAAGACATCAGTGGCTAAATAAAGGTAAAAATACTAAAAAACATAATAAATATAAATTTATAACGCAATAATTTTATGCAAGGTATGAGCATGGTTCAAGACATAAGCTGCTTCATTATAATTCAGAAAACAGTGTGAATAAATGACACAAAAATAAGTTACAACATATGTGGTCTATGCTACAGCTCGGTCAGATGATAAAAATCCTGTTACGTCATATTCATCACTATATTCATCTCTGCGTTTATCTCATCATTCATCTCTATGTTCATCACTTTATTCATCTCTATAATCATCTCTACGTTCATCTCTATATCCATCTCTTTATCCATATCTATGTTCATCTCTATATCCATCTCTATGTTCATCACTTTATTCATCTTTATGTTCATCTTTATGTTCATCTCTTTGTTTATCTCTATGTTAATCTCCATGTTCATCTCTATATCCATCTCTATGTTCATCTCTTTATTCATTTCTATGTTCATATCTATATCCATCTCTATGTTCATCTCTACGTTCATCTCTTTATTAATCTCTATGTTCATGTCTATGTTCATCACTATATTCATCTCTATGTTCATCTCTTTATTCATCGCTATGTTCAACACTATGTTCATCATTATATTATTCTCTATGTTCATCTCTATATTCATCTCTATGTTCATCACTATATCCATCTCCATGTTCATCACTATATTCATCACTATATTCATCTCTATATCCATCTCTATGTTCATCACTATGGTCATCTCTATTTCAATCTCTGTGTTCATCTCTATGTCCATCTCTAGGTTCATCTGTATGTTCATCTATATCCATCTCTTTGTTCATCACTATATCCATCACTAAATCCATATTTAAATTCATCACTATGTTCATCACTAAATTCATCTCTATGTCCATCTCTTTATTCATCACTATGTATATCACTTTATTCATCTCCATATTCATCTCTATATCCATCTCCATGTTCAACACTATATTCATCTCTATGTTCATCTGTACGTTCATCTCTATATCCCTCTCTATGTTCATCTCTTTATTCATCTCTATGTTTATCACTATATTCATCTCAATGTTAAACACTTTATTTATCTCTATGTTCATCTCTACGTTCGTCTCTATGCTAATCTCTTATTCATTTATTTATTCATCTCTTTGTTCATCACTATGTTCATCTCTATGTTCATCACTATATTTATCTCCATGTTCATCTCTATATCCATCTCTATGTTTATCTCTATGTTCATCTCTACGTTCATCTCTTTATTAATCTCTATGTTCATGTCTATGTTCATCACTATATTCATCTCTATGTTCATCTCTTTATTCATCGCTATGTTCAACACTATGTTCATCATTATATTATTCTCTATGTTCATCTCTATATTCATCTCTATGTTCATCACTATATCCATCTCCATGTTCATCACTATATTCATCACTATATTCATCTCTATATCCATCTCTATGTTCATCACTATGGTCATCTCTATTTCAATCTCTGTGTTCATCTCTATGTCCATCTCTAGGTTCATCTCTATGTTCATCTCTATATCCATCTCTTTGTTCATCACTATATCCATCACTAAATCCATATTTAAATTCATCACTATGTTCATCACTAAATTCATCTCTATGTCCATCTCTTTATTCATCACTATGTATATCACTTTATTCATCTCCATATTCATCTCTATATCCATCTCCATGTTCAACACTATATTCATCTCTATGTTCATCTGTACGTTCATCTCTATATCCCTCTCTATGTTCATCTCTTTATTCATCTCTATGTTTATCACTATATTCATCTCAATGTTAAACACTTTATTTATCTCTATGTTCATCTCTACGTTCGTCTCTATGCTAATCTCTTATTCATTTATTTATTCATCTCTTTGTTCATCACTATGTTCATCTCTATGTTCATCACTATATTTATCTCCATGTTCATCTCTATATTCATCTCTATGTTCATTTCTATGTTCATCTCTTTATTTATCTCTTTGTTCATTAATACATTCATCTCTATGTTCACCTCTATGTTCATCTCTATATCCATCTCTATGTTCATCTCTTTATTCATCTCAATGCTCTTGTCTATGTTCATCACAATGTTCATTTCTATGTTCATCTCTATGTTCATCACTATATTCATCTCTATGTTCATCTCCATGTTCATCTCTATATCCATCTCTATGTTCATCTCTTTATTCATCCCAATGTTAGTCACAATGTTCATATCAATGTTCCTCTCTATATCCACCTCTTTATTCATCTCTATGTTCATCATTATATTCATATCTGTGTTCATCTCTATGGTCATCTCTATATCCATCTCTTTATTAATCTCTATATTCATCTCTATGTTCATCACTATATTCATCTCTATGTTCATCACTATATTCATCTCTAGCTTTATCTCTAAGTATATGTCTATATTCATCTCTGTGTTCATCTCTATCTTCATCTCTTTATTCATCTCTATGTTCATCATTATATTCATATCTGTGTTCATCTCTTTGTTCATCTCTATATCCATCTCTTTATTAATCTCTATATTCATCACTACGTTCATCTCTATGTTCACCCCTGCGTTCATCTCTATCTTCATCTCTATGTTCTTCTCTATGTTCATCTCTATTTTCATCTCTTTATTCATCTCTATGTTCATCACTATGTTCATTTCTATGTTCATCTCTATGTTCATCACTATTCTCATCTCTATGTTTATCTCTATGTTGATCTCCATGTTCATCTCTATGCTCAACTCCATGTTCATCTCTATATCCATCTCTATGTTCATCTCTTTATTCATCCCAATGTTCATCTCTATGTTGCTCTCTATATCCATCTCTTTATTAATCTCTATGTTCATCACTATATTCATCTCTATGTTCATCACTATATCCATCTCTATGTTCATCACTACATTCATCTCTATGCTTACCTCTACGTTAATCTCTATGGTCATCTCTATGTTTATCTCTATGTTCACCTCTATGTTCATCTCCATGTTCATCTCTATATCCATCTCTTTGTTCATCTCTTTATTCATCTCTATATTCATCTCTATGTTCATCTCTGTGTTCAATACTATGTTCATCTCTATGTTCATCTCTATGTTCATCACTTTATTCATCTTTATGTTCATCTCTATGGTCATCACTATATTCATCTCTATGTTTATGTCTATGTTCATCTCTATATCCATCTCTATGTTCATCTCTATGTTCATCTCTATGTTCATCACTATATCCTAATCTATGTTCATCTCTATGTTCATCTCTATGTTCATCACTATATCCATCTCTATGTTCATCTCTATGTTCATCACTTTATTCATCTTTATGTTCATCTCTATGGTCATCACTATATTCATCTCTATGTTTATGTCTATGTTAATCTCCATGTTCATCTCTATATCCATCTCTATGTTCATCTCTTTATTCTTTTCTATGTTCATCACTATATTCATCTCTATGTTCATCTATATATCCATCTCTTTATTCATCTCTATGTTCATCCCTATATCCATCTCTATGTTCATCCCTATATCCATCTCTATGTTCATCTCTTTATTAATCTCTATGTTCATCACTATATTCATCTCTATTTCCATCTCTATGTTCATCACTATGGTCGTCTCTATTTCCATCTCTATGTTCATCTCTATGTCCATCTCTATGTTCATCACTATATTCATCTCTATGTTCATCCCTATATCCATCTCTATGTTCATCTCTATGTTCATCTCTTTATTCATCGCTATTTTCATCTCTATATTCATCTCTATGTTCATCACTATATCCATTTCTATTTTCATCTCTATATCCATCTTTATGTTCATCACTATATTCATCTCTATTTCCATCTCTATGTTCATCACTATGGTCGTCTCTATTTCCATCTCTATGTTCATCTCTATGTCCATCTCTATGTTCATCACTATATTCATCTCTATGTTCATCCCTATATCCATGTCTATGTTCATCTCTTTATTAATCTCTATGTTCATCTCTATGTTCATCCCTATATCCATCTCTATGTTCATCTCTACCTTCATCTCTATGTTCATCTGTACTTTCATCACTATATTCATTTCTATTTTCATCACTATATCCATCTCTATGTTCATCTCTATGTTCATCTCTTTATTCATCGCTATGTTCGTCTCTATGTTCATCTCTATATTCATCTCTATGTTCATCACTATATCCATCTCTATTTTCATCTCTATATCCATCTCTATGTTCATCACTATATTCATCTCTATTTCCATCTCTATGTTCGTCACTATGGTCGTCTCTATTTCCATCTCTATGTTCATCACTATATTCATCTCTATGTTCATCACTACATTCATCTCTACATTCATCTCTATGTTCATCTCTACCTTCATCTCTATGTTCATCTGTACGTTCATCTCTATATCCATCTCTATGTTCATCTCTTTATTCATCTCTATGTTGATCACTATATTCATCTCAATGTTCAACATTTTATCTCTATGTTCATCTCTACGTTCTACTCTATATCCATCTCTATGTTTATGTCTTATTCATCTCTATGTTCATCTCTATGTTCATCACTATATTCATCTCTATGTTCATCTCTATATCCATCTCTATGTTCATCTCCATGTTCATCTCTATATCCATCTCTATGTTCATCTCTTTATTCATCCCAATGTTCATCACTATGTTCATTTCTGTGTTCCTCTCTATATCCATCTCTTTATTCATCTCTATGTTCATCACTATATTAATATCTGTGTTCATCTCTATATCCATCTCTTTATAAATCTCCATGTTCATCACTATCTTCATCCCTATATCCATCTCTATGTTCATCTCTATGTTCATCTCTTTATTCATCGCTATTTTCATCTCTATATTCATCTCTATGTTCATCACTATATCCATTTCTATTTTCATCTCTATATCCATCTTTATGTTCATCACTATATTCATCTCTATTTCCATCTCTATGTTCATCACTATGGTCGTCTCTATTTCCATCTCTATGTTCATCTCTATGTCCATCTCTATGTTCATCACTATATTCATCTCTATGTTCATCCCTATATCCATGTCTATGTTCATCTCTTTATTAATCTCTATGTTCATCTCTATGTTCATCCCTATATCCATCTCTATGTTCATCTCTACCTTCATCTCTATGTTCATCTGTACGTTCATCACTATATTCATTTCTATTTTCATCACTATATCCATCTCTATGTTCATCTCTATGTTCATCTCTTTATTCATCGCTATGTTCGTCTCTATGTTCATCTGTATATTCATCTCTATGTTCATCACTATATCCATCTCTATTTTCATCTCTATATCCATCTCTATGTTCATCACTATATTCATCTCTATGTTCATCACTACATTCATCTCTACATTCATCTCTATGTTCATCTCTACCTTCATCTCTATGTTCATCTGTACGTTCATCTCTTTATTCATCTCTATGTTGATCACTATATTCATCTCAATGTTCAACATTTTATCTCTATGTTCATCTCTACGTTCGTCTCTATATCCATCTCTATGTTTATGTCTTATTCATCTCTATGTTCATCTCTATGTTCATCACTATATTCATCTCTATGTTCATCTCTATATCCATCTCTATGTTCATCTCCATGTTCATCTCTATATCCATCTCTATGTTCATCTCTTTATTCATCCCAATGTTCATCACTATGTTCATCTCTGTGTTCCTCTCTATATCCATCTCTTTATTCATCTCTATGTTCATCACTATGTTCATTTCTGTGTTCCTCTCTATATCCATCTCTTTATTCATCTCTATGTTCATCACTATATTAATATCTGTGTTCATCTCTATATCCATCTCTTTATAAATCTCCATGTTCATCATATTCTTCATCTCTATGTTCATCTCTTTATTCATCTCAATGTTCATCACTATATTCATCTTTGTGTTCATCACTATATCCATCTCTATGTTCATCACTACATTCATCTCTATGTTCATCACTATATTCATCTCTATGTTCATCACTATATTCATCTCTATGTTCATCTCTATATCCATCTCTATGTTTATCTCTATGTTCATCTCTTTATTCATCTCTATGTTCATCACTATATTCATCTCTATGTTCATCTCTTTATTCATCTCTATGTTCAGTACTATATTCATCTCTATGTTCATCTCTATATCCATCTCTATATTCATATCTTTATTCATGTCTATGTTCATCACTACGTTCATCTCTATGTTCACCTCTGCGTTTATCTCTATGTTCATCTCTAAATCCATCTCTATGTTCATCTCTTTATTCATCTCTATGTTCATCACTGTTCTCATCTCTATGTTTATCTCTATGTTCATCTCCATGTTCATCTCTATGTTTATCTCTATGTTCATCTCTGTGTTCATCTCTATATCAATCTCTGTGTTCATCTCTGTATTCATCTCTATGTTCATCTCTTTATTCATCGCTATTTTCATCTCTATGTTCATCACTATATTCATATCTGTGTTCATCTCTATGTTCATCTCTATATCCATCTCTTTATTAATCTCTATGTTCATCACTATATTCATCTTTATGTTCATCTCTTTATTCATCTCTATGTTCATCACTATATTCATCTCTATGTTCATCACTATATCCATCTCTATGTTTATCACTACATTCATCTCTATGCTCACCTCTGTGTTCATCTCTATGTTCATCTCTACATCCATCTCTATGTTCATCTCTATGTTTATATCTTTATTCATCTCTATGTTCTTCTCTATGTTCATCACTATCTTCATCTCTATATCCATCTCTATGTTCATCACTATATTCATCTCTATGTTCATCTCTATGTTTGTCTCTATATCCATCTCTATGTTCATCTCTATGTTTATATCTTTATTCATCTCTATGTTCTTCTCTATGTTCATCACTATCTTCATCTCTATATCCATCTCTATGTTCATCACTATATTCATCTCTACATCCATCTCTATGTTCATCTCTACATCCATCTCTATGTTCATCTCTATGTTTATATCTTTATTCATCTCTATGTTCTTCTCTATGTTCATCACTATCTTCATCTCTATATCCATCTCTATGTTCATCACTATATTCATCTCTATGTTCATCTCTATGTTTGTCTCTATATCCATCTCTATGTTCATCTCTATATCCATCTCTATGTTCATCACTATATTCATCTCTATGTTCATCTGTATATCCATCTCTATGTTTATCTCTATGTTCATCTCTTTATTCGTCTCTATGTTCAGTACTATATTCATCTCTATGTTCATCCCTATATCCATCTCTATATTCATATCTTTATTCATGTCTATGTTCATCACTACGTTCATCTCTATGTTCACCTCTGCGTTTATCTCAATGTTCATCTCTAAATCCATCTCTAAATTCATCTCTATGTTCATCTCTATGTTCATCTCTTTATTCATCTCTATGTTCATCACTATGTTCATCACTGTTCTTATCTCTATGTTTATCTCTATGTTTTTCTCCATGTTCATCTCTATGTTCATCTCCGTGTTCATCTCTATATCCATCTCTGTGTTCATCTCTGTATTCATCCCAATGTTCCTCTCTATATCCATCTCTTTATTCATCTCTGTGTTCATCACTATATTCATATCTGTGTTCATCTCTATATCCATCTCTTTATTAATCTCTATGTTCATCTTTATGTTCATCTCTATGTTCATCTCTTTATTCATCTCTATGTTCATCACTATATTCATCTCTATGTTCATCACTATATCCATCTCTATGTTTATCACTACAGTCATCTCTATGCTCACCTCTGTGTTCATCTCTATGTTCTTCTCTATGTTCATCACTATCTTCATCTCTATATCCATCTCTATGTTCATCACTATATTCATCTCTATGTTCATCTCTATGTTTATCTCTATATCCATCTCTATGTTAATCTCTATATCCATCTCTGTGTTCATCACTATATTCATCTCTATGTTCATCACTATGTTCATCTCTATTTCCATCTCTATGTTCATCTCTATGTCCATCTCTATGTTCATCACTATGTTCATCTCTATTTCCATCTCTATGTTCATCTCTATATCCATCTTTATGTTCATCACTATATCCATCTCTATGTTCATCAATATATTCATCTCTATGTTCATTTTTATGTTCACGTCTATGTTCATCACTATATTCATCTCTATGTCCATCTCTATATCCAGCTCCTTATCCATCTCTATGTTCATTTCTATGTTCATCTTTATATTAATCTCTATGTTTATCACTATATCCATCTCTATGTTCATCTCCATGTTCATCGCTATGTTCATCTCTATGTTCATCTCTATGTTCATCACTATATTCATCACTATATCCATCACTATATTCATCTTTATATTCATCTCTATGTTCATCACTATATTCATCTCTATGTTCATCACTATTCTTCTCTGTCCATCTCTATCAAATCAAAAATGAATCCAGTCCTTTAAAAACACAAAGAACTATTCAATGCCTCCATGTTCATTTTGGCTGACTTGATGTATTCCATTGTAATGTGTTGCCACAGTCTCTGTCTTTTGTGTACAGTTCTGCGAGTCTACAGAACTATGCAGCCCCCCACACCCCATAAAGTGCATTGACCACAAACTCATATTGACCCACTAGTCAGATGCAGCTTAGAGAGAAAAATAAAGTAAGACAGAGTTAATCAATATTTAAATAACAGCTCCCTTTGTTTTCCTTGACTGAGCTGGAATCTGGATCAAAACTGGATATCTCTGATATTACTCGCTATTTTTGTAGGATCACATATGTTGGATTCGGGGGTAAGGAGCTGTTAGCTAGCAACCTATTTCCTCTGCTTTTCCCGTTTGTACTATTATATTAATTTTGTTATGCGAAAATGTAGACTTTCTATCCGCTATTTCCTATATTCTTTATCATTGACCAGTACTGCATTTTATTTAGTTCATCATGTCTCTGTTTGGTGCAGTGCGATTCACATGTTGTTTCTCTTTTCCTCCCCTACGGGGCACAGGAGAAATTCCTGATTCCAGGAGGATCGTCTGTGTTCCTGTCTTTGACTGTGACCTCGCCTTTAGCTCTTCCAGCAACTCCAGCTGTTCCACAACTCCAGCAGGATGAAGCCCATCTGCTACACTATTCAAACATGTTTAAATTCTATTTTATTCTAATATTTTACTTTCTACTTGTTATTTTTTTCATTGTATTTTTATTTTTTTTATGAAAAGTGCCTTGGGATTTCAAATGAAGGAATAGGCACTGTACAAATAAATAAAGTAAGTCTTGAAATATTTTGCTGTTATTTTAACTTGTAGCTGTTTATCTAAACGTGTTTGTTTATTCGACATATACTTGCTTTTCAACCATATAGTTGTAAAATTAATGAAGTTCATTCCTCTTTAATAGTTCTAGCACATCACCTGTCCGTCCGGGGTTGAGGATCCCTCCTTCATGTGGGCAGACCTGAGGTTTCTTATTTTTTCCCCCCAAAAAGTTTTTTTTTTTTTTTAAGAGTTTTTCCTCACCTAGTAGGAGTGTGTAAGAGCAGAGATGTTTGTTCAGTTTATTCTGTTTAACAACCAGCTATTGTTTACATTTCTATGACTGACCTTATGTTCTTTGCAAATACTGGTGTAAGCCCATTGAGACGACTATAGCTGTGATTAGGGCTATAGAAATAAAACTGAATTGATGCAACCTTTTTTGAAATAAAAAAAGCCACCGCTGGACTCTAGAGCAGTGGAGACGCCTTCCCTGGAGTGGAGTACTTCAGTTCCTATGTGATATAAGGCAGGTGAGCAAATACTTTTTGTAATATAGTGCATGTGTGTAACAGTTGAGTGTGTGTGGACAGGCATTGACCTCTTGACTAACATCTACACCTGACAGGAAGGATGATAAACCTCCAGCAACTTGTTTTTTTTTTTGTGATTCCACCCCCTGATTTTAAAATCATCCTCTAACCTGTTCCAAATTACTTTTATTTTTTTCTACCCTTATACCTCATCGCTAACATCCTATTCTCTTGTTTCCTCTTCTGTTCTGTGTGATCCAACAAGTTGTTGTTCACCCTTTGGCACATCCCATCAAAAGAAAGAGTAAAAAAAGTTTAAAGGGGTTGGGGTTACAAATGTACACCTTGTGTGTAAAGATTTATAACCCCCTATTGTAACAGTAAAATCTGTCCAACACTGGAGGCCTTCAGCTCTGATCTGTTGCACATCACTGGACAGGACAAATTTTTAAAAAAGCACAGGTTAACATGTTCAGAACACTCTGAAACACACTGGTTTCATATGTTCACATGTTTAGACTGACAAAGTCAACATCTGACTCTTCATATCATGATGCGTCATTGCCATGAAAAACACTGCATTTTATGACTGTGTTTACCTGTGGGGATGGAAGTCTCATCAACGGGAAGGAAAGACTCAGCATAGATGGAAACTTGGTGATCGTACACGTCTGCTGCATCCTGGAGACACACTTCAAGCTTTTACATGGCAGATGTCAAACCTTCACTAGGCAACTGAGCTGCAGAGCTTCATGGATTCATACTGGATCATAGACAAATCAGAGTTCCTCCATGATCTCTAACCACATGAGCAGCCAGCTGCTGCTTAAGAGGGAGGGGGTGCAGACCTGGAAGAGGTGATTCAGATAGGAAGGTATTTCTGAGGTGACCCTTCACGAGGGCTTTTAATGTTCCTTTCTTTCCTAGAAAAAACTTTTTGCTTCTTTAACTTGTAAAGGTGCAGGATCTTGATACAAGATTGGTCTAAAAAGATTCAGACATTCAATAAAAATACATTTAAGTTGTCCAGCTGCTGAGGAATTGTATTTAGATGCATTATATTCTGCAAAAGGATAGACAGTAATGCAACCTTCCATCTTCATGCTAATGTGCTTGTGACATGAATTTTAATATGAATTGCAATCCACGTTCTACATCTTCAGGAAACTGAGCCGAAAGGAAATTCCGAACCACCCTGTGCTGCCATCATTGGACCATCTGACTTGATTTAAACTTTGAACGAACATTTGTTCATGAGTGTTTCTAAAGCGACAGTCAACTCCAAACTATAATGTCAACACACCTGAGCATAGCCTGAACCTCAGAGTGGAGGCTGTGGTTTATAGTCACAACTTCAGACAAAGTTTATACTAGATTAATGTTAAACCAGTATAACTTCAGCTGTTTGTTCTGATCCAGTTCTTTTTTTAATTTAGTTAACGCTCTCCATTTGTCAATCACTGAGATTATCCAAGTCTTACCTGCCCAGCAAGGTTGAAGTAGGAGTGGTTTGTGATGTTGATGGGAGTGGTTCTGTTGGAGCGAGCCTGGTATTCAGCTGTCAATGTTTCACCCTGACACAAAAAACCAGAGGGATGAGCTCTCTTAGAGTACACATTCTAATCCAAAACTCTACTCCAAAACTCCTCATCCAAGGAACTTCTTTAGCCTGTCAAGAAGTCTACATGAAATAAACCAAAAATGTCCACCATACAGGAAAAGGGCTCGTGGGGGGTGGGGGGGTTGACATGTGCCCAAGACCTGAATCGGTGGTTTACAGTCATTTGAAGGACAAGGGACATTCTGGGATTCAGTGTCCACATGTTGGAGAAAGACAAGCGATTCCAGAAAGAGGCAAAGGATGCAGCTTATGCTACAGAATCCCTCCTTAAAACAGAATTGTTGTCCTCTCATAATCTTTCCTCTATTTTCAGCGATGACCTGTCAACACTCCTCAGCAAATCCAGACCATCAGATTCAATGAGATCCCACAAAAATCCATCCTGCTATAAAGCTTACCTTCTGCCTAACTTTCATTCAGGCTGAAAAAGTTCATTGGACGAGGAAAAAACAACCTCAACCGAACAGGTAAAGTCCAGCGGACATGGTTGAGCTCTCATGGATGGCTGAGAACCTTCAGCCACATCATCCTGTCATTTGTTAGTGAACATCTGGACCATTTGGTTTAGACATCAACCAATGTCAACAATGATCAACCAAACATCAACAATAACTTAGTTTGCCAATATTTGAAAAAACAAGTAAATAAAAAGCAAATACATTGCTCCTAGAAGTGAAGGGGTCGTCAGGCTAAGCAGCATCTTTTATTCGTTTTTTTCCAAGTAAAATATACAAAAAGTTTTCATAGTATATAAAGTAAAACTTAAACACGTATTAAATTAGTTATCTTTGTGATAAGTTGAAATAAAAACTACAGGGATTTCCTTGAAACTGTAGCATGTCTTATAAGGGCAAATAAAATTGTAACTAAATAAATAGTTCCCTGAAGTTTAACCAAGTAATTAGAACAAAGTTATCAACAATCAGAGAAAATTTGTACAAAAGAGAAAACGATTTTATTCATTCAATCTCGATTAGAGCAGCTTAACCAAAACCTGTGCACACAGACAACAAACCTGAATCTAGCTAGAAAAACATTAGGGCATTTACCTGCAGAGTGTAGATAACGCACACCTGGACCTCCCCGGGGTAACCTTGGTCTCCATCTGGACTGTTGAGGCTCAGCTGAACACCGTCCTGCACCTCTGTAGCCAGCCACAAAGCCTGGAGATGTGAGGAGGACCAAGGATCCAGCTGTGAGAGCAGCTCAGGTGTGTTCTGCAGGCCACACCCCCAAAAGACCTGAAACCCTTTATTAATCGCATCATTTTTTACATCATCCACAAAGTGAATTACTTATATGATTTTCTTATTTACTCTAAAATATTTTAGACTAATATATTTAATGATTATAGGCTTTCATCAAGCCACAACAGAATTTGATGGAATGTGATCAATTTTGAGGTACCTCCACCTACTTCTAAACACCACTAGAGGCAGGAGTCAGAATGCATAACTTTCCAAAGAATTCTTTGTCAAAAAGTCTGACTTTATGGGGAAGACCAACACCACCACTCCTTCCTCCAAACCCGGCCGTCCTGTAGACTCTCTCGGGGCCGCCTCTTCTCCAGGCAGAGGCATCAGCGACATCCTGGAATCGATTGATAAGAAGCTCTCCAGCCTTGATTGCCGTTTAGATCTGCTGGAGATTCTCCATTAAGAGTTCCAAGGCCTGCAAGAGTCCCTGGAGTTCAGCCAGCAGCAGGTGCAGGAGCTGCAGGAGAACCAGGCCCTCAGAGAGTTAGGTCCAGACACTGCTCGTCTCTCTGAGGAGAACCGCTCCATCAAAGAAACCCTCCTGGACCTTCAGGCGAGGAGCATGAGTGACAACCTGGTCAATCCCAGAGGAGGCGGGAGAAGACCCGGAGGCCACGGTGAAGTCCTTCATGGATGCACAGCTGAAGCTCCCCAAGGAGGAGGTCCAGAAGATCTCCTTCCACAGAGTTCACCGACTCTGAGGAAGGAGGTCTGACAACCAGCGTCCCAGACCGACTAAACTGATTTAAATGATGGAAAATCAGCTCATCAATCATCCACACCTCCATCTCGTTAAAGCAGTTTATTTCTGTTTACGTTGTTTTGTTTTTTCTTGTTTTTTTCTTTTTTTCCTCTTTTTATTCCCCACCTCTTCCCCCCTCCTCCTCATATTTAAATCAACCAAAGGCAACACATCCCCGGTTAGTACCCATTTACTCATGCACGAGACAGGCAGGAGCATTTATAAGCGATCCCGCACACACTCGCCTACATCCCGCAAACACCTCACATAGGCTCATATACAACAAGTAACTCACACAGCCAGGAAACATTCACGCGCACAAACGCACAGCGCTTCTCTGCGCACTGGTCAGCGGGCACGCGCACAGGAATCACAGACGCATGCGCATTACTTAGTATAACACTCTCAGTCAGTGTAGTCATGTCCAGTCTGAACATCTTTAGCTGGAATGTGCGTGGACTTGGCTCTGGGCCAAAGAGGCTGAAAGTTTTCAACCATCTGAATGATCTAAAAGCAGATCTAGTTTTACTGCAGGAGACCCACTTATCTAAATCAGCTGATCATCTCCTGTGCTGCTCACAATTCCCATCCATCTACTCAGCTAGTTACAACTCCAAACAAAGAGGAGTTGCTATTTTGATTAATAAAAATATGACATTTACCCATAAGGACATAATTGTTGATCCAGAAGGCAGATTTGTAATTATTAACGTATCTGTTCAGAATAAAGATTTCTGTATAGCCAGCATCTATGGTCCCAATGCTGATGAATCCTCCTTCTTTCACAGATTCTTCACCTCACTCTCGGTTCACGCTGACTCCACAATAATTATAGGAGGAGACCTCAACTTGGTCCTTGATCTGAACTTGACAGACTCAGCACAGCAGGACACCAGCGCACATGGCGGTCTGCAAGTATTTTGAAGCAGTACATGGATGAGTTGGGTCTCTGCGACACTTGGCGCTCATGTCACCCAGACGCTAAAACGGTTTACTTTCTTTTCTCCAGTTCACCACTCACAGTCTCGCTTAGACTACTTATTAGTCAGTAATTCTCTTTTAAAAGATATCAAGGATCCCAACATTCATCATTAGTGATCATGCACCAGTTTCTGTAAATATTTCTAGAGATATACCCAAACCTTCAGGCTTAACCTGGAGGTTTAACACTTCTCTGTTAAAAGATCAAGAGTTCATTCAGTTCTTTAAAAAAGAGTGGGCAACCTTCTTAGAATTTAATGATACTCCGGATATTTCACTATGTGTTCTTTGGGAAACAGCAAAAGCAGTGATGAGAGGGAAAATTATTTCTTATTCAACAAATAAAAAACACAAGGAGAAAGCAGATTTATTAGAAATAGAGAATAAAATCAAAGATCCAGAGGCTGCTTATGCTGCTTCTGCACAAGAACACATTCTGGGAGATCTGAAAAATTGAAAGCCTCAGTTAAATGATATCATCAATAAACAAACACAATTCCAAATACAAAAACTTCGACTCAAAAATGTTGAAGACTCAAACAAATCTTGTAAATTTTTAGCTAATCAGCTTAAAATTAATAAAGAAAAAGCAACAATTACTTCTATTATGGACCACACAGGAAATGTCACTCACGACCCGGTTAAAATTAATAAAACATTTAAAGATTTTTATAAAAACTTGTACACATCACAGGTCAATCCATCAGAGCAAAGTATGAACTCATTTCTTAATAATGTAACTCTACCCAGATTAAATGAGGATCAAAGCTCAAACTTAGACTCTCCGCTCTCATTGGCTGAACTTCATGAAGCTCTGTTGCTGATGCCCAACAACAAAGCTCCAGGACCTGATGGCTTTCCTGCTGAGTTTTATAAGGAATTCTGGGAACAGCTGGCACAAACTTTTTATAAAATGGTTACATTTATCAAGGAAAGCCAATCACTGCCTCCTCACATGAATTCAGCTAACATAATCCTCCTTCTTAAACCAGAAAAAGATCCCACAATTCCTTCAAGCTATCGCCCCATTTCTCTAATTAAAGCAGACGTAAAAATTATTTGCAAAGCACTCGCGCAGAGAATAGAAAAAATCACTCCTCATATAATTCACCATGATCAAACTGGATTCATTAAAGGTAGACACTCAAGTGATAATGTCCGCAGACTTGTAAGCATAATAGATTTTGCCACCATTAAAAACCAGGAAATGACCATACTCTCATTGGATGCTGAAAAAGCATTTGACAGAGTTAACTGGAAGTTCCTCATTGCTGCCCTCCATAAGTTTGGGTTTGGGGAATCCTTCATTGATTGGATTAAAATATTATATCACAACCCAAATGCATCAGTCAGAACCAACAATCAGACTTCTGACAGCTTTTTTCTTGGTAGAGGGACCAGGCAGGGTTGTCCACTCTCCCCCTCTCTTTTTGCTATATTTATTGAACCTTTGGCTGCAACAATAAGACAGCGTGAGAGCATTAAAGGAATTACAACAAAATACAGTAATCATAAAATTAGTCTTTATGCTGATGACATATTACTTTATCTAAACAATTCACATTCCATTAGTGAAACAACAACAATTATTAATGAATTTTCCTCTATTTCAGACGACTCAATTAACTGGAACAAATCAGTTTTATTGTCACTGAATGGTAATGCGGAGCAAACTACCTCAATCCCAGTCAAATCAGGCAATATCAAATATCTAGGTATTTATTTCTCCCCGAAACTATCAGAACTGGTGCAACTAAACTACACCCCATTACTGAAAAGTATACAGGACGATCTAACCCGCTGGGTCAACCTGCCTCTGTCACTCATGGGTAAGATAACCACAGTAAAAATGAAAATATTACCCAAAGTTAATTATCTCTTCTCAATGATCCCCACACAACCACCACTAAAATGGTTCCAAACATTAGACTCAGCCATATCCAGCTTCTTATGGAACAATAAACCTGCAAGAATTAGTCTAAAAACGTTAAAATCTGGAAAAAGCTGTGGAGGCTTAGAATTACCTAACTTCCACAACTATTTTCTTGCCAACAGATTGCAATACATCTTAAGATGATTAAAAAACAATCCAGAAACCAACCCATGGATGGATCTGGAACAGGCATTCTGTGGAAAGATCAACTTGTCAGATCTTCCATTTATCAGCCCAAAAATAAAAAAACTTGACTGCTACCAAAGTAGTAATATAAGCACTACTTTAACAGCCTGATGGGAATTTCTTAAAATGTCAAACTCTTCAGTTTTACCATGCAAAATGACACCCATCTGGAACAATCCAGACATCCTGATAAATAAAAAAATGTTGCACTTCCCTGCTTGGCAAGCAGGGGGCGTAAGACTACTCGAGCACTTAATTATAGACAGAAGATTCATAACACACCAAAAACTACAAGAAAAACATGGAATAAATAAATTCTTGGAATATCAGCAACTTAAATCTGTAATTACTAAAACATTTAAATCCAGTGACAATGACCTAAAATTACCAGAACTAGTTACCTCTATGATTAATTTTTCATTGAATAAAACTCTCTCCAAAATATACAAACTCATATGCAACTTAGATAAGGACGTCTCAATTCCAACAACAAAATGGGATGCAGACTTAGGCAGAAGTACAGACACAAGCTTCTGGTCAGAAATTTGTCTAAATACCTTCAAACTAACAAAAAGTCCAAACCTACAACTAATCCAATTTAAAACTCTTCACAGAATCTACTATACTGGACAGAGGATGTTCAAGATGGGTCTCAAAAACATTTGTGAGCATTGTGATAGTAATTTACCTGACAATTACATGCATGCTCTGTGGTTCTGTACACCTGTACAGGCTCTCTGGCAACAGGTATGTGCTGATTTATCAGTCTGGCTTAAGGTTTCAATCACAGCCTCACCTTCACTTTGTGTGCTGGGTGACATGAGTGCCATCGATACAGAGGGAAGATTAGCATCTTTAATCTTCATAACTCTTTGTATAGCAAAAAAAACAATTTTATTAAACTGGAAAAACAAGAAAAATATTAGTGTAAGTCATTACAGAAATCTGCTATTGAATCATATCAGCTTGGAAAAAATGTCAACTAGGAGTTCAAATAACCTGGAAGGAATTCGGGCTCTCTGGTCTCCCATAGCTAACGCCATAACTTAGGGGGCGGGGTACTTGGGTGTCGCTGACTGTCTGCCGGGGTTTTGGTGCTGGGGTTTTGGGGTTGGGGTCTCCCTGGCGCCTGGTGGGATTTCTGTTGGTCGGGGGGTCTGGTCCGCCGCCTGGGTGGGGCAAGCGCGGGGGCCGCGTGGTCTCCCGGGCCTGGGCAGGGGGCTGGATGGTGCATTGGGTGGGGGTCTGGCTTGGCTCGGAGTGGTCCTTTTGCGTGCGCTGGGGGGGCTTGGATATAAGCTCCAGCATTTTGTTACCTGTAGGTTAACAACTCTACTTTCCCTTTCCATTGGTCATCCTCTAACATCTATGTTGGAGGATGACCTCACCCCCACCCACCCACTTCTTTTCCCCCTTTCTTTTTCCGTCCGGTCCAACAAAAAGAACACAAACAATATTAATATTAATAAAGTTTCGTTTAAATTACAAAAGGGGCCTTTACTAACATACATTTTGTGTTCCCAATGATTTATAACCCCCGATTGTAAGAGTAAAATCTGTCTAATGCAAGAGGCTCTCAGCTCATATCTGTCTGCTCAGCTGTTGGTCAGAACAAGTAAAAATTTAAAAAAAATAAAAAAAGTCTGACTATATCAAAAACAGATGTATCTACAGACAGGTTTCAACAACTTTTTTATGTATTTGCTTTATTTATCATTTATGAGAACCCTGTCGGCGTTAATTATTTTCACTGTGTTGCTTCAATTAAATATAGCTTATATTGCCCATTATTCAGGGGATGTTTTTAAATGGCAAGCAGGTGGACCCACCGCAGCTTTGGTGGGCGGAGTCAACTCCAGTTTCTTTTGCTGATGTGAGAATCCTTCAGAATGTTCCGTGTATTGAGTTTTTGTTTATGGCTTTGATGATCACTGTGTCAGCTGTTAACTGAACACATTTGTCCAGTGTAGACTGGAACAGAATGTGCTCATTAGAATTCATTCATGCAGCTGAAACAAACCTGGATGTTGGCCTGAAACTAGACAACTGAGATATTAGAGCATAAAGGCAAGCCAGCCCTCTTCCTGCTGGCAGCTCATGTGCCGTTTTAATTTTCTTGATTGTGTGGAAAGCTGTTCCTCTTTGCTGTCAGGACTAAAAGAAAGAAGACTCTCCACTCGCACACATTTTCTCCAGGATGACAAACATGTGAGCTCTTACCTTGTTGAAGCCCTTCACACCTCCATGAATTGCATTGGGTCCATTGTTGGTCTCCAGTTGATACTCTTTGCCATCTAGAACAAAGCGGCCCCCAGCGATCCTGTTGGCCACGCGACCCACCACTGCGCCCAGGTACCGTTTATCTGACAGGTAACCTGACAGCAACACAGATCAGCAAACTAACACATCCTCAGTTTACCGGAACTTTAAAGAGCAAAAAGTAAATGAGAAAAATATTCCTGCGAAAACATGGAAGTTTTGGCTGAATACAGACAAATGTCCACTTTGAACTAAAATAACGGTTAAGCCCTCACCTGATTGCAGACATGTGCAGACGTGACTGACAATAAAACCATAAGTGTGATGAGTACAGCTGTCTGCATGCATCTGTGTAAATATGTGTTGGTCATGTCAACAGTAACACTGCTTACATGTGTTTTTGTTTGGATGTGTGTGTGTGTTTATATGCAAGTGTTTTTGTGTGTTTGAGTGTGTCTGTTTGATTGTATGGTAAATGGCATATACTTATATAGTGCTTTTCTACCTTCCTTAAAGGCCCAAAGTCCTTTCCAGTCACTGTTCCATGTTATTAATAGACTGATGGCAGCTCTGTTTATGTGTATTTGTGTGTGTTTGTGCATTAGGAGGGAAAAACGCAGAAGATAATGAAGTTGAAGTTAACAGTAGAAGCATTCCAGTGCAATGACAGGAGCTAAACCAGCTCACCAGCTGATGAAACGGATAATTATCAGAACTCCACAGAATATGTTTCATTAGCTGCATTAAAACTAAATCATTTTTTGAGAAAAGAAAGGACACATTCTAAAAATGAATGTTCGTCTGCGTTCACAGATAGGAACAATGTTAGATCCCCACCATGACACGGATAACAGGACTCCCTCACACCAAAGAAAACAGCCTACAGACATTTAGCAGACGTTTTTCTCTCTCCTCACCTTCCAGATCATCGTAGCCGAGGACTACATCCTCCATCTGACCGTTCTTCCCTCGGCTGAACACAGACTTGATGATGGCCCCCAGGGTGAGGACCTCCACCTTCACCTGAGGTGTCTCCAGGACCCACAAGTCCACTCTGCCCAGGCTAGGAGCTGTTCCCCACTGCTGACAGCTCACCCGGGTCATCCTGGCCCCTAAAGTCCCCCCATGCAGAGAAGAACGCAGACCAGAAAGCAGAATGAATGACTTTAAACTCGCCGTTTGTTCTCTTTCAGACGTTTGCACTTGGAAAGGAAAAAAAACAGGTAATAAATCGACTTCATTCTGGTGCAGAGGCTTCGATCCAACTGCGGCTCTCAGGTCAACTCAACTATGAATCTAAATGGACATCTAAATGGACTCAATTTCATAAATAATTTTTTTGTCCTATAAAATAAACTACATTGCATGTGTGCATATTGTCATTCATTGGCAGTTCTATGTAATATTTACAGTATTCCAGCTCGCTCTCTGCTTCTGCATCCTCACATGAATACAGCTTGGTTACAGTAATGGTCCTTTCCTACAAAGCTATCTATGTAAACCAATATATGAAGTTCAAAAAATAGATCCCAAACTCCCGAAACGTTCCATTTACAAAGTTCAACATTTTGAAAACAGCCACTAGGTGTCGCTGTGTACGGTGTTTCGAGCGTTCCACGAGTTCCTGTTCTGCCATCGCTGCAGTTCAAGAGAAATGAACTCCGACATGTTGTAGAGAGAGGAAATTAGCGTGCACGCGGTAATCTCACCTGTTCCCAGATTAAAGCCTCGTGTCGCGCTGACCTCTCAGATTCGTGTGACCGTGCACGCGGACAGAGTTGGACTTTCCTGGCTCCAGTTGGTTCTGCCTCTGGTTTTCGAGAACCTGACTTTAGGCGAACTATGTACTTTTCATTGATTACGTCACACGTCCTGGTTTGACGCACTGTGCGTCTCCTGCTGCATTCCAGGACAAATGGAAACTTTAGCTTTCCCCTTATAAACGTCACTTCTCTATGAGGTAAGATAGCTGTCAAAAAGAAACGTATTCCTAAAGAAAAAGTTGTATTTATAAACACTAAGTTGTGTACACATTTATATTTTGTGCACAACTTTGCAGAACAAATATGAATTCAACCTTTAGTATTATGTTTCACATGTCTGTTTTAAATACGACTTTTCTTTTTCTTAAATACGAATTTCTCCTTTTAAATCACTGTCAAAAATACGTCACGGGTCACAGGCACAAACATCGAGTCCCGGGGAATCGATTCTTCCAACTGTGCATGCGTGTTAAAGTTTATTTATTAAAATAAAATGAAATAGAACTTTTAGGAATTGTATTGATCCAATAATGAGAACATTATCTTGATAGTCATAGCTCTGTAGAAAATGGAATAAAATAGATTTAAAAAACAGCGATCTCCAGCTGCATTTCATTGTTTTCAGGCTACAACAATGTGTAAAGAATGCAGCAGAGGGTCGTTTTAGAACCAGAAGTGGAAAAGACGTAGCAGACGTACGACTCCACTCATTCAGTGTAAAATAAAAACATGTCTGCTGACATTAGTTGATAATCAGAGGATGACGAAACCAAAGCTGCTAAGCTAACCTGGAGATAAAGTATGCTAACGGGCAGCCGACTGTTGCAGCAGTAAAAACAAACAAAAAAAGAAAATTTAAAAAGTCAGTAGGATCAGAATACCCAACTGTCTTTCTGTTTCTATTTTTTTAACTATTGTTACGGTCGGCTGCCCGTTAGCCTGCTTTAGCTCTGAGTTAGCTTAGCTGTCTGTTACTTTCATCCATTTTCTTAACCTGCTGGTTTTCTCCACGTTGATGCCAGAGCCTGTGGTGGGTGCGGACGCTCCTGTCCCGGGTTGCTACCCGGCTAAGCGGGGATCCCCCACGCTAATATGCCGCCGCTGGCCGGTGTTGTGCCGAGTTACGTTCCCCCAGAACCATGTCTGAGACTGGAGACACAAATTCTGGCAGGAGAAACGTATCTATGGACACAACGGCAGGGGCGTTTTTATTTTCTTTAATGGTTCTCCTATTAACATTTCTTTTTTTTTTTGCCACCATTTCCAGGTCTTTTTTATTGTTTTTACGCTCCACTGATGTCACCTAGAAAAAAAAAAAGTTTAATTCTATCAGCTCATTCAGTTGAATTAATGGGGGACTCGATGTTTGTGCCTGTGACCCTGTGACGTATTTTTGACAGCGATTTAGCAGGAGAAATTCGTATTCAAGATAAAGAAAAGTCGTATTCAAAACAAAAGCAAATTGTATTCAAAACAGACATGTCAAACATAAAACTAAAGGTTTTATTCCTTTTTTTTCTGCAAAGTTGTGCACAAAATATAAATTTTGTATTTATGAATGCAACTTTTTCTTTATAAATACGTTTCTTTTTGACAGTTTCTTTACCTCATACTCTTCAGCATCACGTGAAGCATTGAGAAAAAATAATGGCAGAAATTAACAAGAGGACCCCGCTGCAGGTAACATGGTGGATGGACTGATGGATGTCGAACGGAAGTTGTCGTCATATCCCAAATGGAAGTTCTTTTTTTTTTTCTAAAGGGCGGGAGTTAACGACCTCAAAACAACATTTTTGTTATTGTTCATTTTAGTTGAGCTTTAATTTTATTATATTTTTTTAGTGTAAAATGTATGATTATTATTCTAAGGTGTTGTTGGATAAGCAGGAGGCCTGTAGTTATGGAAGCAAACGTGACTCATATTTCAAAATAAAAGTCAATAGTGGAAATGCTTTTTCATTTTTTCAAAATAGCTGCAACAGGTGAAAATAAAATGACAACTCAATTCTCCGAACAGCTTTTTCTTTTTCTTCATGTTCCCTTTCTTTTGTAGTGTTACAATGTATGCAAAATTGCAATCAAAATGGCGTATAAACCTCAATTGAGCAAAGGTTCAGCTCCAGCGAAATGAATGGTTGCTGTGTTTACACTAGATCAAACGTTTACATGTTTGTTCTGCCGACTCTTAATATTTCTGTAAATGAAAGCACAGACTTTCAAACTCTAAACTAATATCTCGAGCTGGCAGAGTGGATTCAGCTCAATATGGATTACACATTGAATAAAAAACTAGCAACTGAGGATGATGGCGGCGTAGAGAGTGGTTGGTTTCTCCGAGCTCCGTACCACTTCATTGATATTTTCATCATAACTCCAACAAATCTGGCATTGGCGTCATTCTAAAGCTTGGCCTTTGATTATGAACATTGGTGAATATTTTTTGAAGAGCCAGGACAAGATGCCACCGAAAGAGAACAGAAAATCGGCTAAAACGAGCAAACCCGAAGCTACTGCTAGCATGTCTAGTGTGCCTTCTGTAGCCGAGGAGCAACAGGCGCTAAGTGACACCGAGTGCGCCCTGGATCCATCTTTCCGTCAAACTATACAAGCGATAACTGTGAACATAACAAAGGTGATTGACGAGAGGCTGGGACCACTTTCCCAGTTGCTGGAGACCCATTCTCAACAGCTGAAGGAAATCCAGGAACGAACGACTGAGATGGAGGTTCGGGTCTCCGCCACTGAACATACTTCCGACGCGGCCGAAAGGCGGATCAAGGCGCTGGAAAGCCAAATACAGGCTTTGACGGAGCATGTTGATGACCTGGAGAACAGAGGGAGGAGAAAGAATATACGGATCATCGGCCTACCAGAGGAAACGGAGGGAGGGAACCCAACAAGATTTTTCGAGTCCTGGATCCCCACCCTGCTCGGGCTTGAGACCAAAACCGGTCGGGTTAAAATAGAAAGAGCGCATCGCACCCTCGCCCCCAAGCCGGCTCCGAATCAGCGACCACGTCCCGTCCTGATTAGATTTCACAACTTTGTTGACAAGCAGCGGGTCTATAAAATTCAAGGAGTCAAGCATCATGTTTTTTCAGGATCTGTCTGCTGCAGTCATGCGCAAGCGGAAAGGATTTGATGAGGTCAAAAAACATCTGCGGGACATCGGTGCCAAATACATGATGCTGTACCCTGCCTCCCTGAGAATCCTGCATAACGGAGAGGCCAGGAGCTTCGATTCACCTGAAAAGGCCATGGTCTTTGCTGTTACCCTAAAATACTCTGCATGTGAGTCACAGGCTTCTCTGGGTCTTATTTTTTCCTTTTTTTTCTTCTTCTCCTTCATTTGTTAATCCCTGCTCAGTCTAAGAATGTTCAGTTAATCAGATGCTGTATGGAAGTTTGTTTGGTTTGACTTTGCTCAGTTGCATCTTAGGGTGGCTTCAAATTAGTAAATTGCATTAGGCATGAGTTAAAGCCACATTATTATTCAACCAGGTTCGACTCTTCTTTTAAAGAGTGTGTTTTTTTTCTTTTTTTCTAAATCTTTATTTTATTACTCTTCTAAGGGTGGTTACCAACATAATTCATGTGGTATTTTTGTATGGGAGCCTTAAGAGAAACTAACTGGGAGAGTGTGTAAGAGTATGGAGAGGATTATGGTATCCCACTGGTTCCTGAGTGGGAAAGATTCCTTTTATTCTGCTGTTGGCACATGCGTCTATGTTATATGTTTTACGTTTTGTCTGTTATGTGTTTTTTTTTTCCTGGGTCACAGTCGGGTACAAAATCAATACAAAACTTACAATGCATCGGGGAGCCTACATTTTCTTAGTGAAAAACACTATGGTTTTTGACACAGTGAGAGTGTGCACTTGGAATATTAAAGGAAGCCATTCACCCATTAAAAGAAAGAAGATTTTGTTATCCCTGCAAAAAGAAAAGGTCGACATCGCTATGCAGCAAGAAACCCACCTGAATGATGAAGAGCATTTAAAGTTGCAACAGTGTGGCTTTGATCAGGTCTATTTTTCCTCCTTTACCAGTAAAAGTAGGGGTGTGGCAATACTAATTAGAAAAAACTTACCAATTAAGGTGTCCAAATGTATTCAAGATAAGTATGGGCGGTTTGTACTTATTTCAGCCTCCTTACATGGGCAAAATCTTGCTCTCTTGAATGTTTTTTTATCCCCCAAACCACCCCCTCAATTTCTTAGTGGAAGCTTTTGCCAAGATATCTGATTTCGCAGTGGAAAACACAATTATTGGAGGTGATTTTAACTGTCTTATGAACCCTTTGATAGATAAATTACCTGCTGGAAACTCACCCCCATCAAAGCAGTCAAGACAAATTACCGGACTCTGCGAGGACTTGGGTTATGTGGATGTATGGAGGTCACTTCATCCAGGAGAAAAAGAATTCACCTTTTTTTCTAACCCTCATAAATGCTATACAAGAATTGATTTTTTCTTTGCCCCAAAACAACTCTTACAATCCATAGTTTCTTGTTCAATGGGTAATATTGTAATATCAGACCATGCAGCAGTATATTTAGATGTTTCATTTAAAAAACCACCAAAAAATCCTACAAACTGGAAAATGGACAGTACACTTTTGCTTGACCAGGCGTCTGTGTCATACTTCTCAACAGAGTTCAAGGCGTTTCTCTCCATTAACACTCCTTCTGTTGATAACCCATCTTTGCTCTGGGAAACTGCAAAGGCCTATGCCAGGGGCTTAATTATATCTTACTCCGCAACCAAAAGACGCAAAAATCTGGAACAGCAAACTTTACTGGAAACAAGATTAAGTGAATCGCAAAAGGAATATTTGAAGAAACCCACAGCAGCTAAACTAAGAGAAATTGTTGCTATTCGTGCTACGTTAGACTCCCTTTTAACAAGGAAAGCAGGGGAAAAACTAGGATATGCTCGACAAAAATTATTTGAATTTGGAGACAAACCAGGAAAATACTTAGCTGGCCTTACAAAAAAGCGAAGGGCGACTCAAGTGATTGAGTCAATCTTGAGCGGGCCGAGGACCTGCTTATCAGATCCTAAATTAATTAATATACTAAACTATATAAGTCAGAATACACCAGCAATGCCAAAACTCTAATGGAGGCCTTTTCCCAAATCAATCTCCCAAATATATCTCATGATTCGAAACTGAAATTAAATGCCCCAATCTCAGTTCCTGAACTGCATCAGGCTATTAACCACCTCCAAATAGGCAAAGCTCCAGGCAGTGATGGTCTCGGAAGTGAGTTTTATAAAGAATTTCAATACTTTCTTGCAGAGCCTTTGTTAAATATGTTCAACCACTCTTTTGAGAGTGGAGCTCTTCCTCCATCTTTGAGAGAAGCTAATATCTCTCTTATCCTTAAAAAAGGTAAACCTTCTGAGGAATGCGGCTCATATAGACCAATCTCGCTGCTAAATGTTGACCTAAAAATTCTCTCCAAAGTGTTGGCAAGACGCTTGGAGGACTTTCTTCCATTTCTTGTGAAGGAGGATCAAACTGGCTTTATTAAGGGTCGGCACTCGCATAATAATGTTAGAAGACTGCTAAATATCATTCAGCTATCTGATCATTGGGCTTCAGATGGTCTCGTAATATCCCTGGATGCAGAAAAAGCCTTTGATCGGGTTGAATGGTCCTACCTATTTTCCACACTTCTGAAGTTTGGCCTGGGTGATGGCTTTGTTAAATGGATAAGGGTCTTGTATGCTCAGCCACTGGCGGCAGTTATAACCAATGGTCTAAGGTCAGCTAATTTTATGGTCCAGAGGGGTTGCAGACAGGGCTGCCCCTTGTCACCTCTCTTGTTTGCACTGGCAATAGAACCACTAGCAGAGGCTATCAGGCAGGATTCTTTAATGACTGGACTGGATCTGTGGGGAAAATCCCATAAAATTACATTATATGCGGATGATGTATTATTATTCCTGAGAAACCCTTCCTTTTCAGTCCCTCGCCTTAGCCAGATCATTGCAGGGTTTGCTGCCTTTTCGGGATACAAGATTCATTTTTCCAAATCAGAGGCAATGCCCCTCGGTAATTTGCAACAACTGCCTGACGGACACAATCCTTTTCCATTTAAGTGGTCCCCTGCGGGTTTAATGTATCTAGGTATACATATTACACCTAAATTTAATCAGATGTTTCGAACCAACTTTGACCCATTATTCAACAGAATAAAGCAAGATCTGGAGAGGTGGAGCCTTCTCCCTCTATCATGGCTGGGCCGGATCTCCCTCCTGAAAATGATTACCCTACCCTGCCTACTATACACAATACAAATGGTTCCAATCTTGTTTAATAACAAAACACTGAAAAAACTAAATGACTGGTTTAGCAGCTTTATTTGGCGTAAACAAAAACCGCGGATCAGCTTGTCTACATTGCAGCTACCGTGCGCTTTGGGGGGACTGGACTTCCCTGACATCAGGAGATACCAAGTGAGTGCCCACTTGAGATACATAGCTGATTGGCTAAGAGATGATGCTTCCTCAATTTGGCTGGATGTTGAGCAGTCCCTCTCGGCCTGTCCTCTAAGTAATCTTCTTTTTATCAAAAAGCTAAAACGTATTAAAAAACTTTGCAGCAACCCAGTCACAATCAATGCAGTTAGAGCATGGAGATTAATACAACAAATGGAGGGCAGACCGGGGTCTACCTCGGCTCTTACCCCAATCACTGGTAATCCTGACTTCCTTCCTGGCACTATGGACGTGGCCTTCCAAAACTGGTCAGCTAAGGGAATCTGTTCTTTGGGAGATTTATTTAATGGCCCCACCCTTATGTCTTTTAACTAAATTATTGGGAAATATGATATATCAAGGAACGATTTGTTCAGGTATTTTCAGATCAGAGTTTTTATTTCCAAAGACACTTCACTGCTGGCTGACGTGAGGGTCACACAGATGGACAAACTGGTGCTTCTCCGTCAGGGGGATGCCTCCATGAGAATCTTTTATGCCGCCCTGAGGAACTGTTCTAATGCTAGCTCCCGGGCACAGGTTGAGGGGGTCTGGGAGAGGGAACTTGGGGTTGCAATGACTGAAGAGATGTGGGAAGATATTTGGGATAATGCAAGGCAAATAACAGTGTGTAACAGGACAAGAGCAATACAACTAATGACTTGTCTCTCACATTCAAAAACTGATATTTTTGATAAAACTTGGAGACCATTCCTTGCTTATATTAATGTGAACATTTCTGTCATACTGACGAGAGCGTTTATCTAGAAGTGTAATTTTTTTATTATATTTCATTTATTCACTGTGCTGCCCATTTATGTTAAGACTCCCCCTGCGTTGTTACTGAATCATGAAACACTTTGATGTACCCAACATGTGTTTTTTTTTTTTTTGTATTGTCGGGATTCAGGGGTTTGTTACCTTTTTTTTCTTTGCTTGCCTGTTCTTGCTTATGTCTATTTCCATGTACTTCGTAATTAGCAAAAGTGGAAAAATAAAAGTTATAAAAAAAAAAAAAAAAAAAAAAAAAACTAGCGACTGTTATTACTTTGAAGGAAGAAAAACCCACAAAGACGAGAGGCGTCCAGCTGCAGATGAAACTGACATTAAACACGTCTGCATCTTGATTCATTTCAATGCTGCACTTGAAGATCTCCTGGACAGAACTCAATGGAACTCAATCATGGTCGTCTTCTGATCTGCTGGAAAACAAAGCTTCAGGAGGTCTTTCCAGACATTTGACATCTACTTCTGGAACACCTTATTAAATGTTCATAAATATTAAATTCATGACGTAAAACTCAAGAACCATCCTGCTGCAACACTGATATCAGCCGACCTTTAAAGACCAAGTTTTCTTCATGATTCCATCATTTATACAACATTAAGAACTTGAAAAGAGCACCAGTTTGAAATAAACTTTATTTTGTAAACCAAATAAAACAAGATAAAGCTACAACTGCTGTCAAAAAAATTGTAAAAAATAAACATCAACAAATAACTTAAAAAAAGACTAAAACATAAGAGGAAAAAGAATGAAAATATGCTGCTCTGGTCCAGGAGAATTTCTGCCTGCAGCCCCTCTTCTCCTTTGCATCCATCCTTCTTTATAGTTGATACATGCATCTAAAGATAAAATCAACAGATCACTTACTAAAAAAGGATCGGGAAAAAGCTTTGTTAGACAATGCAAATGTACATTCTAAAGACTAACTGTATATGTATCTACAGATCAAATATAGGATGAAAAACCGCTGTCCTCTCTGTGCCTTTTGCAAAAACAGGTTTGACTTTCACAAACTCCACATAAAGCCATCACATTTTCATAGGGGAACGATGCATGGCTGAACTATTATATCGAAACATTATCAAAATTATATCTCAAAACGTGTTAAAAACAACAAGAAAATTAGGTTAAAAAAGAGCATTTACCCTGAAAATTGGTTTAGTCGTATCAAACTCAGTCAGTTAAACCTGATACATAATTGTGGGGATGCTCATTCTCCAGGAGAGTTCTTTACTGAAATAATTACAGAGCCATAAAAACCTGAAAATTATTTTAAAAATATGACGTGAATAACTGGTGAAACAAAATGGATTGTTTTATGTAATCTTCGTTTTAATAAAAATATATTATATTGTATGGTAATTTATTGTATATTTAATGCACTAAAATCACATGCAAGTTATGCAACATACAATCTAAAGATAAAAATGAAAAACCCATTTATGAATTACTCAATGTGCTCTTTAATGCACATACTGTTTATTATTCACATATATGTGGATATCAATAACATTAATAATAATAATAATAATAATACGCTGAATTGTGTTCTGTTTTGATAATTTGTTTTCTGTTGGACAGTAAACTGTTTTAGGCCATTGCCCTACTCTGTAGGTAATTCACAAATAGGCCTATACAGTGTAAAGCATTAGTAAAATTAAAAACCAAAAGTTGAGAAGTTCTCTGTGGGGTAAGGAAACTGTCAAAAAGAAATGTATTCATACAGAAAAAAATTTATTCATAAATACAAAGTTGGATTCATAAATACAAATTCAGAAAAAATATGAATACAACCTTTAGTTTTACGTTTCACATGTCTGTTTTGAATGCGACTCTTGCTTGTCTTGCATACGAATTTCTTCTAGTAAATCGCTGTCAAAAATACGTCACGGGGTCACAGGCAACAACATCAAGTCCCGGAGCATCAATTCAACTGAATGAGCATGATAGAATTTAACTTTACAGAATGTTATTGATCCCTTGGCAGGATAATTATCTTGTTACCGTTGTTGCGCTGGAAAAAAAAATTAAACAGCCGCTTTTTAATTTTTTTTTTTGCCAGGTGACATCAGTGGAGCGTAAAAACAATAAAACAGACCTGGAAATGGTGGCAAAAAAAAGAGCGTCCGCACCCACCACAGGCTCTGGCATCAACGTGGAGAAAACCAGCAGGTTAAGAAAATGGATGAAAGTAACAGACAGCTAAGCTAACTCAGAGCTAAAGCAGGCTAACGGGCAGCCGACCGTAACAATAGTTAAAAAAATAGAAACAGAAAGACAGTTGGGTATTCTGATCCTACTGACTTTTTAAATTTTCTTTTTTTGTTTGTTTTTACTGCTGCAACAGTCGGCTGCCCGTTAGCATACTTTATCTCCAGGTTAGCTTAGCAGCTTTGGTTTCGTCATCCTCTGATTATCAACTAATGTCAGCAGACATGTTTTTATTTTACACTGAATGAGTGGAGTCGTACGTCTGCTACGTCTTTCTAGACTGTTTTCCACTTCTGGTTCTAAAACGACCCTCTGCTGCATTGTTTTGACGATCGCCTGTTGTAGCCTGAAAAAACAAGAAAATGCGGCTGGAGATCGCTGTTTTTATTTATTTTATTTTATTTTTTAATCTATTGTATCTACTTTTCTACAGAGCCATGGCTATCAAGACAATTTTCTCATGATGGTATCAATAAAATTCCTAAAAGTTCAATTTTATTTTATTTTTATAAATAAACTTTATTACGCATGCACAGTTGGAAGAATCGATGCTCTGAGACTCCATGTTGATGCCTGTGACCCCGTGACGTATTTTTGACAGCAATTTAACAGGAGAAATTCTTACTCAAGAAAAAGAAAACTCATATTGAAAACAGACGTGAAATGTAAAACTAGAGCTTGTATTCATAATATTTCTGAAAATTGTGCACAAAATATAAATTTGTGCACAACTTTTTTTTATGAATACATTTCTTTTTGACAGCTATCTTACCTTATAGTTCGCGCATTGACTGTAAAAACAGTGATAACAATAAAGTGAAAATATGTCTATGGGTTTAAAACAGACTCAGTCTCTAACTAAGCTAACACTAACATGGACTTAAAATTATTCAGATAGAAAAACTTTGCGGAAAAAAGATTTAGAAATTTATCATACAGAAACAAAGTGTTTGAATTGTATAAAGAAAAAATATTAGATATTTACTCCTTCAAATAGCCATTGTCATAGAACGTTTTAGCGAGAAAATACAGCTGGTTTATAGAGAATTATTAACAAACTGTTTAACTTACGGTATCGTCTCTCCTCGCGCCGAAGTCGAAAAGTTTGAGCAAAAGGTGTCGGAAGTCTTTCCTAAAACGAAACTACACACAAAGAACTATTTCCGCTTTAGACATTTACTGGATGTCCATCCGCCATTACATGCCTGCGGCTGGGTGCCTCCTGAAGTCTGGTAGAATTTCATTCCGTGAATGACGTCAGCGCGTCCAGTTACGTTCCCGCTCCGTGTCGTTGATTGGCCATTTTGAACAGCGTCGAGCGCGCTGATTGGTGCCTTTTGAACCCGAGTCCTGCGCTCAGTTTTTAAGTGTCAGCTTTGTATCCGCGAGGAGAGAGGCGACATCGCGGAGGTAAGAACCGGCGGCCGTTAACGGCTTCACCCGGTCAAACACGACGTATAAGGTTGCAGCTTTGATTTGAGGCGAGTTGGTGGACGTACACGCGCCTTCCGGTAACGGCTCGGTTTCGTTAGCGGTTCCCACTAACCCGCTTTACAGCCGTAGAACGGCGCCAGTTGCTGATTTGATTCTCGTTGACGCTTTTTTTCCGGTTTTCAGACGTGAGCGTTCAGATCTGGTCTCAAACGGCTGGTCTCCATGTTTGACCGTCTGGAGTCTGAACTCTGATCTGTGTTGTTTTTCAGGTACAGATGGAGGATTACGTCAAAATAGAGAAAATCGGAGAAGGTTTGTGTAAAAAATGGATTTCCAGACCTGGTTTAAACCTGGTTTTTCAGTCTCAAATGAATGATGTCTGTGTTCAAATACCACAACCTTCATCTGCAGCATCTCTGTAAGATCTCCTTTCTCTGTGGAGGAGCTCTACAGGAAGCCGCAGAATGGAAAGCTGCTTCTGTCTGCACATGTCCAGAGATGAACGGTTTCTCTTCAGCTGGAGTTTGGTTCTGATCCTGAACCACAAACCATCTGATGGGCCTGAACCAGGATGATTATGTCATATTGTAGAACATGTGAATCCTGTGACTCTGCACTGGTGTCTGCAGGGACGTATGGGGTGGTGTACAAAGGTCGGCACAAGTCCACGGGACAGGTGGTGGCCATGAAGAAGATCCGCCTTGAGAGCGAGGAGGAGGGAGTTCCCAGTACTGCTATTAGGGAGGTGTCTCTGCTTCAGGAGCTGAAGCACCCCAACGTTGTCCGGTATGCTGCATGTGTGCGTTGAACATGGTTCCAGATGTGAATGTGGTTGCTCAGCAATCAACATAGTGAGATGATGTTTGGGTCAAAGGTGTTGGTGTCCAATCGCCCAGCTGTTTGGGGATGCAGTCCTTCCTCTAGTGTCTCATCAAAACATTTGAGGATAATCCAGATGTTTGTCCACACATGTAACATGAGACCTGCTCTTCCTTCCATCTCCTGTTTTTCTTGAGGGCCTCTGAAAGGAGTCCTGCTTGTGTTTTTGATCTCTCCTTTTTTCTCCTTTAAAAGAATGTTCAGAGTAGTGTTAATTGCTGGAACCGTTAACTCTTTTCAGAACCATCCAACAGGTCAGCTTTGAGGTGTAATAATGGTCCCACCTTTGTGTTCACCTGAAAGGCTCTTGGATGTCCTGATGCAGGAGTCTCGCCTCTACCTGATCTTTGAGTTCCTGTCCATGGACTTGAAGAAGTACCTGGACAGCATCCCATCAGGACAGTACATGGACCCCATGCTGGTCAAGGTAAAACATTCAGCACTCTATTTTTAGATCTCCCAATGTTGGGAGAAAAAACCCCTTACAGGTAGGGGTGTTCTAAAAAGCGTCTCAGAATGATAACATACCAGGTTCCTCACTAATCGCAGACTACAGCTCAAAGCCACCATCTTCTGTGGCAGTTAAGAGGCATCACGTTTGGTCCACTTTGCATGTCTGTGAGGATGTTCTGGTGTGGAACTAACAGTCTACCATTTTCAGTTTGCTCCCTTATGTCTGCTCCCCCCCCAGAGCTACCTTTATCAGATCCTGGAGGGCATTTACTTCTGCCACCGAAGGCGGGTCCTCCACCGCGACCTGAAGCCCCAGAACCTCCTGATTGATAACAAGGGGGTCATCAAACTGGCAGACTTCGGCTTAGCCCGGGCCTTTGGTGTTCCTGTCAGGGTTTACACCCACGAGGTGGGAGCAGCTCCGCTAAAGAACTGTACACTTAGGCCTACTCAGCTGATCAAGCCTTCTCGTTCTCAGGTTGTGACTCTGTGGTATCGAGCTCCTGAGGTCCTTCTGGGTTCTCCTCGATATTCAACTCCTGTGGACGTGTGGAGCACCGGTACCATCTTTGCAGAACTCGCTACCAAGAAGCCCTTGTTCCATGGAGACTCTGAGATCGACCAACTCTTCAGGATCTTCAGGTACGCAAACCACATGAAGAACTATTCAAGTGCCAGACTGATGTTGATCTAAGAACGTGTGGTGCAGAGCTGTTCAAAGCCGGCGCCGGTCTGGCTCCAGCGTTTCAGCTGAGGAGGCCGTTGCAGCTTCATCTTCTTAGCACACACACTTTTCCCGGAGAAACCAGGTCTTGAAGAGTAAAGGTCTGCATTGTCCATCTGCTCTGCAGGACTCTGGGGACCCCCAACAATGATGTGTGGCCTGATGTAGAGAGTCTGCCTGACTACAAAAACACTTTCCCCAAATGGAAGGAGGGCAGCCTGTCTTCCATGGTGAAGAACCTGGACAAGAACGGCCTGGACCTGCTGGCGGTGAGAACCTGCTCTCAGAAGTTGTTTATTCCATTCATTTATCTTCTTTACCGTTTTATCCCTTTCAGGGTCACAGGGTTGTTTATTTCTGATTATGAATATAGTAAATTGAAAAGGGCTTACACCATGCAAAATCAACTTTTCTTTTTAGCTTTTAAGTGTATTTTACTGTTCATTCCTCACCATAAATAACCCCAAAGTGGTATATTTTGATCCATTTCTGTATTTCTGAGCATTCCTCTAAAAACCTGCTCTCTGAGCACCAGCCCCTCCCAACCCCACATAAAAGCATTAGCTGCATTTACATGGACACAAGGAATCAGAATAAACTCCTGATCAGAGAAAAAATGTGTCATGCAAGCACACTAATTGGAATACACTGACCCACTCAGGCTCATTTAGATGAAAATTTCCTTCCGATCGAGATAGGTGGGTTATGCCAATTGTTGATCCATTTGTGGTGCATTTAAACAATTTATTGTGGTTGAGGTCATTACCGCTCTGAGCGAGCTGCTGGACTTAAAACCGTGTCAACCGGGAGCGGCTTGTGTGGAAAAATAAAAAAGGCTGATGCTTTTTCTATGCACCTTCATGCAGCCAAGCTACACAAAGCTGCATTGCCTACACAGATCTAACCCTTCCTCCGGTCCATGCGGCTAAGAAAGAAGCTCTGACTGCACAGATTTAGAAAATAATGTGCAGTCACTAAAAGACAATAACAAAAATCAGGCTGCTTCTTCTACATCTGTGTCCAGTATTTTACACAGTCCTGTGGATGTCCAAACGATTTATTCCAATTAATGTGTGACAGATGTAAACGTTTGTAATTGGATAAAGTTTTTCAGGGTCACGCACTCAGTTCAATTCTAATCTGATCTTTGATCTGATTTTGCACATGTACATGCAGCTATTGTGACGTTGGTGCGTAAGAACAGCCCGTGTTGCCAGCACCGCCCCCAGGCTAACACACTTTGTCAGTAGAGCTAGCCTTTCATTTTATATGCAAAATATACACATCCATCCCTGTAAGAGTTTGGATGTTTTCATGGGTTAAACGCAGACAGACTACCGAGGCCGGCTCTAGAATTATGTCATGAAATGGACGGCACCCACAAAAAGAGAGCGCCTCAGAGATGGTCATCTTACTTCCGGATAGGAGAAGAAACTCTCAAAAATGACTCATTTCATCATTTGTTCTAGTGTACCACAGCCAGGTAATATATTATTTTAGATATAGATGTAGTTTACTCTAAAAGGCTTAGCATTAGTGGGATAAAGACCCTTTCAGTAGATTTCTCATAGGGTGGGGTTGGCTGCAGTCCCTTCAGGGCTTCCAAAGAAAAGCAGGAAACAAAGGAACATTTTTATGATCTTAAATTCTATTAAAGCTAAAGAATGAGTACCCACCACCAGGGGTCAGAAGCAGCTCTTTTGACCCACAAATGTCAGAAACCTACATCAAAACCACAGCTCTTTACATTTGAACATCATTTGGCGCTCCTCAGGAACTCTCATCGTGTCTTTTAGAAAATGTTGACCTACAATCCTCCCAAGAGGATCTCTGCACGCGAGGCCATGACCCACCCATACTTTGATGACCTGGACAAGTCCTCGCTGCCGGCCGCCTGCACAAACGGCATCTGAGGGCTGCAGTGCCGCCTGTTCTTCTGTAAATACTTGTGTGTTTGTGTGGAAAATGTTTTCCAAAAACATGTGTGAATAAAAGTTTCATGAAGTGCTGGTTGGTGTGGCTTTAACAGTCCCGCTCTTTTGCTGCACAAACAAGTCAACCATGAAACCAAACACATTTTAATAAAGGGACAACAAAAACAGTTTCCATCTTTACAGTTAAGAATTCTTAAATGAATAAAGTGGTTTAAACCTAACATGTCTCAAAACAGATCTGTCAGGAGCTCAACGTGAACAAGCTTCTCTGCCAGAGTTTGCTTTCAAATGTCTGATCAGCTGCTGCTCTCCTCCTCTTCCTCCAGCAGGAACTCACTGATCTCATCCTTCATCAAAGACCTGGAGAAACAGCTCAGATGTGAAAGCATTCGCAGAAGGAGAACTTCCAGCTTCTTTCTTTACTAATAATTCCTGTTAAAGGACAATTACCTGCAGGCGGAAAAAACTTTAATGATGGAATGATCTTATGACAAACTGCAGAAGCTTCATTTGAGTCACAGCTACTAACTGAAGTTTAGGAGGGGGAGCAGCCAGCTAGTCTGTACTGCAGCTCAAAGTGTGTGTGTGTGTGTGTGCGTGTGCGTGTGCGTGCCCACCTCCTTTTCCTCCTCTCAGCCTCTACCAAGATGTACTGAGGAAGATGAGCCACTGAAGACTGAAAGGATGGAAAAAAATCTTTAACGTCTGGCCAGTGTGCTGTTGCTGGCAGTTCCTCTGGTTTCTATTTTGTTCCCATCAGTAGTTTCTACTGTCAGACCAGCTGCTTTCTATTGTCTAGTAGATGGTTTCTAACCAGATGGATGTTAGCTTAGCTTCTCATTTCTGCTAAAACTACAGGATTACTGGTTCGGGTATTCATGACTTTGACCGTTTCAAAGGCCTGCATGATATGAGAAAAACCTCTGACATGCGATATCTGTTTGAAACTGAGATGACGGAATGACTTGTGATAAATGGACAAATAGCAAAACAAAAATACTAACATTTTCATTCCACTGTGACAGTTTTATTGAAATCATTTTTTGTTTTTGGGATGTTTTACATAATATCTGTGTTTGGAGAATGCCGCCTGTCCTGAAACCAAAATATCTCCAAATAACCAACATTAACAGATCACAAAAATCACGGTTCAGGTCGTGTAAAGGTTTTAGATTCACGGTTCAGATCATTTTTTGGATCTGTAAAAAAAAAAAAAAAAAAAAAAGGGGGGGGGGGGCTAGATTAATGCTATTAATGTATTTTTTTAATGAGTTTGCGACATATTTTAAATAAAACATATATAAAGTACTTCAAAACACAAACACATATATTACATCAAAAATGTGCTCATTGAGGCTTATTTAAAAAACTTTGATCTCATGGAATTCCTTTCTAAAAAAAATACTAAATATGTTCATATCAATTAAAGTGCATCATGGGGCGCTGCATTTTTAAAATAAAAATGGATGGATGGAAGAATTTACAACTCTTGAAACTGTCCCCTGCTGCTAAACTCCCGCCTACATGAAACCAACACAAAGAAGCAGAGGAAGCACAATGGTGGAGGTCTCACCATGTCTCTGAGGGTCAGCTGGCAACTGTAACACAGCAGCTTCTGCAGGTCCTTCTTCTCTGGAGCTCTGAAACCAAAAGCACAAGCAGGACTTCACCCACAGCAACTTCAACTGATCGGTTTGTTCTTCTGAGGGATTCAAGGTCTGGTATGAAAGAAGTTATAGTCTGGATGGGAGGAGATGAGGCTAAAAACATCCAGGACGGATGCTTTTGTCTCAGGCCATAAGGTGCAACCCCCCACCCCCAGCCCAGAGTTGGGAGTTCAAACTTACTCTGAAGAGCAGCAGACGACGCCACCTGCTGGTCTCCTACACTCTCCACCTGCAGAGGAACAGCACTGTCCCGGAGGGGGGGTCGGTCCCACCTTCACCCTCTCTTCAATCAAATCACGGCATCAGTAGAAGTCAGACACAAAGAAAGCAGGACTCCTCCAGATCCTACCTGCAGGTTCCTGACTGCAGAGCTGTTCTGAGATCCGCCGGGCCTGGAGCGCTGAGGCCTTCCCTGCAGGACAGACGGAGGAGACCAAACGTTTGGCTTTGACTGCACTTCAAGTCAGGTCAGTGGAGGGTCCTCGCCAAGCCCTCCACTGACCAATGGCACACTAGACAAAACAGTACAAGCCCCCCCAACACCGTCCAAAACAGAAACAATGCATGGAATATGTTACCATAAACAAGAATTTCTTTCAACTCGCAAAACTTAAATAATAAGCACTTGTGATTATTGTTTAAAAAACTACTCCTCAAGCAAAGGAAATGAATTTCCAAGCAGTTGAATGTAAAAAAGACAGTTTTTCTCTTCTACCTTCTCTTTTGCTCTCCCTGAGGGCTCGTTTTGCTGCTTTTCATCCATGAAATAACAGCAACCACTAACAGCAGCAACCCCCCCCCCCCCCCCCCCCCCCCCCCCCCCAAAAAAAAAAGTGTAGACAGCGTCAGGAGCGCTGTTATTGATAACGTCAAACAATTGAGTTATTTTATTGATGTTTTAAGTGCTGTGTCCAACTGTTATAAACTTGTAAAATATATTATCAACTTAAATAAACCTTAGCCTGATCATTGTCATTTGGCGCCCCCGCCAGCTGATGCACAGGGCCGCCCTGATCCTCGCTGATGTTCCGTTTATTTCACAACTGTAAGCCTGCAGCCAATCTGAAGCAGCAGACTGCTGTCCCCGTCTGACTCACCTGGAGCAGTGTCCATGCTGCAGACGCACAGCAGACACCTGCCGTCCTCAACAGAGCCCCCGCCTGCTGTCTGCAGCTTCTCACTGGTCCTGCATCAGACAAAGGTTTGTGGTCAGAAGGCAGGGCAGTTCTTGCAGCTTTGGACCGAGCCGCTCTCAGACCTGTAGACGGTGCTGACGGTGGACGGGAAGTCCTGCTGCAATCTGCTGATAAAGCTCTGGCTCAGGCGCTGGATACTGGCCTTCTCCCCCATCTGAGACACACAGGACAAGCGGGCCTTTGTCACAGCAGCACTTGGAGCATAGTAGCTCTGTCATGTTCTACGGGCTGCTTAGATAAAGTTGCAAAGAAGTGGACGAGGCTCCTGGTGTCCACATTCTTGAAGCATTTTTCTGGGATTTATCTCCCAAATCACTACTTTTCACAACATTGGTGAGGGTGGAATTCTCTGAAGCATGACAGCAGTCTGTCCTTCTTGCTGTGGGGTGAGGGGGGTCTCACCTTGGTGTCCAGGGTCGGAATGACTACAGTCTGCACGCGAAACATGTGGTTGTACATGGAGATTTCTTTGGCAGAGAACTCCCTCATCGGCCTGACGAACACGACATCTCCAAATCTGCTGTCGGAGAAACCCTGCAGACAAAAGACAGACTTTAAAACGGGAAGTGGGTGGGTGGAGCGGCAGGAGACACACCCACCGTGTCCTGAGCCAGGTGGGCTCCTCTGCCCAGACTGACGCAGGTGAGGAGTCTTACAGCCAGCCGGCTGCAGCTCTCCCCCAACAGGAGTTTGCTGTAGCCTCTGGTTCGAGCCACGTGGACCAGCAGGTGCTGCCTTTGAGGAGAAACAGAACTTTCTGTGGAGGATCCTCTGGATCAGAAGCCTGAATTAAAACCATGAAGAAGCTCGTCCACTCCTCTGTATCATTTTGTGGGATTGTCTCAGAAATGACAACAAACATGAAAGACCAATGAAATGAAAATGGTGTTTTTGGTGATTTGATCATGTTCTTGGGATGCTTTTCTCATGATGGAGGACAAACGTAAAGACTGCTAATGTTAGGTTGGGGTTGTAGAGGGCTGTAAGCTGGCGGGGGAGAGTGGGGGTGAGGGGTAAATACTCTGTGCCAACAGTCCCGCCCACAACTGACCTCAGAGTACAGAGCAGGTCCTCTCTGGCCGTCAGCGTCGCAGCAGAACCCAGCAGCTGCTGCAGAGAATGGGTCTGCGGCTCACTGACACTGGGGTCAGGCAGCCCCCCACCCTGCTGCAGCCCTCCACCGTCCACCACTCCTTTGAAGGAGTCAGAAGCTGGAGGATCAGCTGAAGGAGCTGTATTCACAGTCGAACTCGGGAGGTCCAGAACCTTAAAGGCGTTGGAGAAGTCGGGTCAGCTGTTTCTCAGAGAGAACAATTGTGAGAGGCGAGCACACACTGACCTGCTCCAGAGGAACAGTGTAGAAGAGGAATCCAGAGGCTGTGAAGATCGCCTTCAGCTCAGACACCAGCCGCTGCCTCTCCCCCAAAGACAGACCAAGAGCGCCGCCCTCTGGTGACATGTTCAGAAAGTCCCTGTTAATGGGTTAACTGCAGGTCAGGCAGCAGTTTCTGGGAGGACTTACCATCAATGTGGACGATTCCCGGCAGGAACCGAAGCTTCTTCTGAGCGCTTAGGCTCAAACCCTGCAGGAAGGAGAAGTTCAGACTCTGAGGCTGAAAGCACCACTGTAAGGAGCCAAACAAAGCCAGTTCTGATTCTAATTCTGCTTGAGACCAGTTCTATACAGAATCAGCTTTAAAGTGCTGGTTAATTAATCCCTTCATGATGTGAAAGCCAAAAACCTGTGGATCAGCCTCCGATCCTGCACCCAGAACCTGGCTGTGTTCGGAGGGTCAGTGAACGCAGCTGAAGGTCAGAGTTCAAGTCCAACTTGGTCAGTGTGAGTGGGTTTCCCTCACCCCTTCTCTTCCCTACATATTAGGGAAGGCTGACACACGAGAGCTCTTTGTTTAATTCAAACCCAGAAACACGCCGTTTGGATCATCACTGGATCCTTGACGCTCGCATCTGCTTGCATAAAGTGATTTCACTTGTACCCAAGGCTATAAAATACTCAGAGCATCAAGCAGCTGATTCTCCATCAGCTGTGAGAAGTGACGATACTCGGAGGATCAGAGAAACAGCTTTGGATTAGACTTTAACGTCTGGTGGAAGAACAGAACCCTGCCACTCACCAGAATCTCTTCATCTTCCAGTCTGTTGCCAAAGCTTTTGTTTTTCTCTAAAGAAAAGAGTTTTTTAGCAACAATGGAAAAATTCCCTATCCCATTTCAACTGTTTCAGTTTCAAGCAGATTTGGTCTAAGAGTCGAACTTCTGGACGACTGAATGAAGAGATGACCTTCAAATTTATGATGAGCCCTCCCCAGGATACTGAGGGAGGGGCTGGGGTCAGCATCTAACCGCAATGTGTTTGGAAAGAAGAGGAAGATGGAGAGATGTGAGCCAACCTGTTGGACTTGACTGAGCATGGCAGAAGAGGACGGGCCTCCAGAGACAGCCAGCAGCACCTGAGAGCAGAAAACAGCAGAAAGGACAATCATTGATCAGAGGACCACCACGGCCGCCCCAATTAACCCCATTTGTCCTTACAAATAAACTTATGTGGAAATACACTACAAACAAGTGGAGCACAAAACACGTTTCTGATATTTTACTGTTAGACTGATGTCACCATAGGTTCTTATGTGCTCCTGTGTTGCATCTTGACTTTAAATTCTATTACAAACCAGTAGAATGCATGAAAAACAGAAGCATTTCATCTTCAAAAGAACTGAATAGTCTTAATTTTTTTACAATATTCTATACACAAAAATCGAATGTAAACCTCTGCACCGTAGAGTTGGCGTGTAGGTTGCACAGTATCAGTAGTGTTTATTTGACCTGTTTCATCATATCTAGTTCTAAGAATGGTTATCTTGAAAAAATAGTAATAAAGAAGGGAATAGTCTAAACATGGGGGGTATCAGCTTCTCTACTCACCTTCTCCCCAGGAAAGATGAGCCTGGTTTTTCCCAGCATGGCTCTAAACTTGTGAGTGAAGTAGCCTCTGAAGCAGCTCCTAACACACAAAAACAACAACAGTCTGCACGTGCACTACTGTTCTCATGAAGAAAGTCAGCAGGGAGGAGCTTCCGCCTCACAGGTGAGTCTCACCTGCAGTACGGGTCTCCTGCACGGATCAGAACTGCTGCCAGCTCCTCTTTGCATTTGACACATTTTCTGGAAACACTGATAAAAAGAACGGACAGATCTTAGACATTGACATAAACCCAGAGACAGAAAAGCCCTCCATCTTTGGTTTGGAATCTGTGACCGCTTCAGCCGTGCGCGCGCACGGATAGTCTGTTTTCCCACAATTCAATGGCGGCGCCGGAGTCCATGTGACAGTCATTCACCTGGATACGTACCCGTGCACGTCCGTGCGCTCCAACTTCGGCTGATAGTCTTCCTCCACCTGACACATTGTTGAAACGAAATACACCGGAACAATCGGAGTCACGCTGAAGCCACCACGCATGCGCGAAGGGCGTCTACTTCCGCTCCTAGCTTTTTTTTTTTATTGACAAAATTTGAAATGACACAACATTTGGAACATTGACTCTTTAGACATGTCAATGTTTAGAACGATATTTATTAACATTTGGATCTATCTATCCATCAATAAGATTATTACAATAAAATAATGACAAAGACATTTATACAGAGAGACAATTCAAGATTTTCATGGCTCTGTTACTTTTTTGTAGGGATTTACAAATTATTTTACAAAATTATTTTTGAAATACAAAAAATTGAGAGAGCATCTGAAGATTACTTAACCCATCGCTTGCTGTGGCTTTTCCTGACAAATACATTCAAGACCCTCTCCAATGAAAATGGTCTTTTTTGTGTTTTTAACATGTTCTTGTAGCATTTTTGGTGGTCTCCACCTTGTTCTGGGTTTTTTTTTTTGTTTTTCATTTTCCAAAATTTAATTTTGTTCTCTGATTTTTTTTTTGTTTCCAAATTGTTGGTGTCAGTTCCCAAATGTAACCTTGTTTTATTACTAGTTTTACTTTTCAAAATTGTTGTTGTTATCTTTGAAATGTTTCGTTTAATTTTCTATTGCAAAAACAAAAAGTTTTGGTTTCTGGAATTTTGTGTTGAATTCTAAAATGTAATGTTTTTTATTTTGTTTTGTTTTTTTATTTTATTTTCGTTGTCATCTTTAAAATGTTTCATTTCATTTTCTGTTTTAAAAAGTTTTCTTTTGTTTGTTGTGGTTTCTGAGATTTGATTTTATTTCTAAAATGTAATTTTTAAAAAATTATATTTTTGTGATTTTTAAATGTTTAATTTAATTTTCTTTTCTAAACATTTTTCGTTTATTTATTTCTGGTTTCTGGAGTTTTGATTTCTAAAATGTAATTTTGTTTTTTTATATTATTTGTTTCCCTTTTTAAATTGCCACTGTTATATTTAAAGTGTTTTGTGTCAAATGATTTGTGAATGTGATTTGCACTTCAGGGCCACCATAGTTTTGTGCCTACCTATATTAATGTCTTTTTCTTACTCAGCTGCAGAGCTCTCAGAGCTCTCTGGTTATAGCCCTGCTGCATGTATTTTTTATTTTTACTCTTTATGCAATAAACTTTTTGAACGAAGCTTTTAAATTTTGCCTTTTCTCATCCAGATCTCAGAAATTTCCACAACAGTAGAGCTGGAGGAAAAAGCTGCTGCACTTACAAAAAGCAGAGAACGTAGTGAAAGTGTTTGGAGATGCAGGTGTCCACACTGTCATCCTGATGCTATGCTAATCAGCTGTAGACACTCGGAGCGCTTCAATGTTGGACAAAATAATCACCTACCGACATGGCGGAGATATACAACATAAGTACACAATAAATACACATGACAGAGCCTGAACTCCCCTTCCACCCCCAAGAGAGTGCTGCATTTTTACTGTCAGTGACACCATGACTAGAATCCAAAACATGCAAACATTTGATTTTAATTAAAGAATCATCTTCTGGAGGCAGAATTAGGAAAATATGACACTAACAATATCTTCATAACATTTATGAATAAATTTTATATCTTTTAAAAATGTTTTAATGTTCAGCAGATCTGTAAGATCAGACATTTGTGAGCATTGTGACAGTAATGTACCTGACAATTACATGCATGCTCTGTGGTTCTGTACACCTGTACAGGCTCTCTGGCAACAGGTATGTGCTGATCTATCAGTCTGGCTTAAGGTTTCAATCACAGCTTCACCTTCACTTTGTGTGCTGGGTGACATGAGTGTGGCTGAGTTGGTTGGGAGGGTGGTCTTTTTGCATGCCCTGTGGGGGCTTGTGTGGGGCCCTGGCCCTGGGGGGTCCGCCTCCGCCAGAGGGGCGGCCCGTCTGCACCTGGGGGCTGGGATCACTCCCTTCTCTGGCCCTGGGACAGGGTGGGGCAACCCTTTTGGGGCCTGCATTTGCTCCAGGGAAAGCCTACCATGTAGGGGTCCGAGGAGAGCCGGCCAGGGGGAGGGGATGACTCTGGGTATGAGGGGGGGTCCACTACCAGTATGGGACCCTGGAGGCTTGACAGCCGGTAGGGTAGGGCTGCCTCGGGCTCACTGGTACCTGACCAGGTAGCTACGGGGGCAGTACTTGGTACCTAATGAAATACAGTCTCCTAAAGGATTTCTGAAAACAGCAAATATTTACAAGCCCTGGGGGGCTGGCCCCCTCTGTTCTCCTCTCTTTGTGTGGGGTGGGGGGTGTGGGCCTGGGAGGTCGGCTTTCGGGTGGTGGGGCATTTAGGGGACATTTAGGGTTTCTTGGTGAGTGGGTGATTGGACATCCCTGTAAGCAATCAGGAGATGTCCCCAGTGCCCTGCTCGCCAATTTTAACTGCACCCTTTATGACACACACCCTTCAACCACAAGAAACACACCTCAACATACACACACAAATACATTACACAAGGAAGGTGGGCCCTGGTCTGGGTGCTTGGCCGGGCTGCCTGGCGGGCGGATCTCCTCCGTTGACCCCACAGTATGGGTGCGGGGGCGGGCCCAGGTCCGCACTGCTGCTTCGGCGGGGGACTTGGTGTGGGGATGTCTGGGAGCTCTCCCTCCTTTTTTTTCTTCTCATTCCTTCATCCACTTCAGCTTAACATAACATTCACCTGAGCACAGGCGTCGGCTCACATTTGCACCTTCAAATAGTGTGCGTGTCAGAATGTAATGCTTTACATGTGTTGGTTGGTATGCACAAGTGTGCGTGTGAACTGGTTGTGGACAAGTTTGTGAACACTCTTGGAGCCGGCAGGTATGTTTGTAACAGCTGAGTGTGTGGACAGGCCCCGCCCATTTTAGACCAACATTCACTATTGTAATGGATATAAACTCCAGCATTTTGTTACCTGTAGATTAACAACTCTACCTTTCCTTTCCATTAGTCCTCCTCTTAAATCTATAATCCACCGTCCCCTCCCCCCACCCCCCCCCCCCCCCCCCCCCCCCCCCCCACCCCCTTTCTTTTTCCGTCCAATCCAACAAAAAGAACACAAACAAAATTAATATTAAGAAAGTTTCATTTAAATTACAAAAGGGGCTTATACCAACATACATTTTGTGTTCCCAGTGATTTATAACCCCCGATTGTAAGAGTAAAATCTGTCTAATGCAAGAGGCTCTCAGCTCATATCTGTCTGCTCAGCTGTTGGTCAGGTAAAGTAAAAAAAAAAAAAAAAGATCTGTAGCAAGTAATACCCCCCCCCAATTTATCAAAGTCAATTTCAGGCGTTTTCAAAAGTGCACACAGAATGTAAAGAACTTAGCAAATATTAGCAAAAGGTTTAAATACCTTCTAGTGTTAGTAAATATTTTCATAAAGAAAATCAGGATCACAGAGGAAAACCAACAGGTATGAGCCTATTAAAAACTAGTTTATCTTTAAATCAACAAGTTATAACAAAGTTTGTCCGTTTGTAACAAAAGTCCGGTAAAAAAAATCTGCTTCTCTGAAACTTCTCTAAGAGTTGTCGCCTGGTCACGCGCTTCCATAAGCCGATCCCTGGGGATTGTAGTTTCCTGGCTCTTTTCATAACGCGTAAATACAATGACAGCTGCGTAGAGTCTCGCGGTGTTTGCAGGCGCAGCGTTGATCTCCATACAGAGCGGACGGAGCGGCCTGGTGATCTTCGGAGCATCCTTACCGCTAAGCATCAGCTCTTGGAATCCAGGTCAGCCGCTGTCCGGCTGGCGCTTCCTGTGTTTACCTCCTCGGCATGTCCTCTTCGCTTCACTCGTGCAGACGCGATGTTGTGGATTAGAGGACATGGTTTTCGAATTCGTCCCCTGACATGCTATGCCAACTGCGGATCTTCTCCACCAGGTCTCCGAATGAGGCGCTAGCCGAACTCCGTCTACGGGCTCCTTTCCCTCCATGATGGCGATGTTCCGGAGCTTCGTGTCTGCGGGCGCGCAGCTCCGCCAGCAGCAGCACTTCGGCGGCGGCTCAGGCCCGCTGGGCGCCCCGGGGGACAGCATCGAGAGCCAGTTCTCCTGTCCCATCTGCCTGGAGGTCTACCACAAACCCGTCAGCGTCGCCGGTTGCGGACACACGTAAAGTAGCCCTGTGTGCGCGAGCGTGATTGTTCAGTGAGCGCGTGCCTTTGCTTTATTTCAACAAGTAGGCCCTGAGCTCACACACCGAACCCCCCCGGACCTGTCCTCCTCACTAACAAATGCAAATAAGAATCAAAGTCTGAAAGAGCAAACATCAGAGGTCAGAGGTGAAATGCCATCAAAATGTTTCCAGATGCGCATGCGCGCGGGATTATATGAGTTAATCTCACTTTATTTATGATCATGTTTACTGAAGTAGATCCATCCATGTTCAACCTGCTTTTTCCCACTCAGGGTTGCTGGAGCCTATCACCAGCTACTGTTGGGTGAAGGTGGGGTAAAAGATGGGGTAAAAGGTGGGTCAAAAGGTGGGGTAAAAGATGGGGTACACCTTGGACAAGTCGCCAACCTGTTGAAGGCCCAAATAAAGAAAAACAACCAGACACTCACGTTCACCTGTGGGATATTTAAGAGACACCGATGAATCTATGAAGTGCGGTTTTGAGCTGAAAGCTGGAAAAATGTAAACTCCACACAGAAAGAACCCAGCAACCTCTACACCGCCATGCAGTCCCACTGGTACAAATATGAAAAACCATTCCTGAGCTCTAAAAAGGAAAACATGTTTGAAAACGCTTCAAATAACCTTTAAGCTCAAAAGATTTTAAAGGTGTGAATTGTTATGGCTGTATTCCAACACTGAATGCAGAAACAGGATTGAACAAAATCTGGGTGTCAGATCTGCCTGAAACAGCGGTTTTGGTTTGGTTAAGTGAGCTCGATGAGTGAAGGAGAGCCCTTTGACCTTTGTGTCTGGAGTGAAGCTGGACACTAAAGGAAGATACAGGGCCCATACCATGCCGTTCTGAAGCTTTTTATAGCAAACAACATCCATGTACATAAGAATATACTGCCTTCTGCACACTAAAGAACACATTATTTATGAAATATAAGTTCTTTTTGTGAGCTCTTTTCCTACCCAGAAGTAAGACGACTTGATCTCTGAGGTTCCACCTTTCACTCTTTGTGGGTGTGAACTTCTGCAAAGATAGATGTGCATGTTGTGAATATAAAATGAGTGTTTTTCTGATTACCACTAGCTCCGCTGAGAAAGTGTGTGTTAGCTTGGGGGCAGCGCTGGTTGCGCAGACAGTTCTTAGAAAGGGCTGTTCCCCACTTTGTGATGTCACAATGTGAGAACCAGCTTGTTGGGAGGGGCTGGTGATCAGAGCTCTGGGTTTTAGAGGAATTCTCAGATGCGTGAATTGATCAAAATACCGCTTTGAGATGGTGGCACAGATGTACTGCTTCACTCTTTCAAATGTTCTACAGCTTCTGTGGGGAGTGTCTTCAGCCATGCCTTCAGGTCAGCTCCCCCTCTGCCCCTCTGTCGCGTGTCCTTCGACCCGAAGAAGGTGGAGCGCTCGTCCAGCGTGGAGAAGCAGCTGTCCTCCTTCAAAGCTCCCTGCAGAGGCTGCTGCAAGAAGGTTTAAAACTGAGGCCTGTTCTCAGGAGGCGTTTTCCATTTCTTTAAATTAAGGTGTGTCTGTTTTGTCCGCAGGTGTCCCTCATGAAGATGAGGTCCCACATCTCCTCCTGCTCTAAGGTGCAGGAGCAGATTGCCAACTGTCCCAAGTTTGTCCCTGTGTTGCCAACGTCCCAGCCTATACCCAGGTACGCTGCCCCAGCACCACACACACTGTCTTCTTTACGCTTCAGATTGAACCAGGTGAGGTAGCTCTTATTGTGAAAAGGTGTGCTGTTACCTGAGTCCGTCATAAGCTCAGGCGAGACCACAGAGTGAATCTTGTTTCTCCATTTGCATCTGTGCAGCAATATTCCAAACCGGTCCACATTTGTGTGTCCATTCTGTGGTGCCAGGAATCTGGACCAGCAGGAACTGGTGAAGCACTGTATGGAAAACCACCGGAATGATTCCAGCAGAGTGGTAAGAGAACATTCCTACTGCGCTCTCGAAAACCACAGTCACATGGAGAAAATTCCAGAAGATGAGCTGCTCTGCTCAGACGACAAAATGCCTTCATCTTTGGAATAACTGCAACAACACCAGTGGGCAGTGCAGGTTCATTGTGCTGTAGCTGCAGCTCCACCTCAGTATCTGCTGAGGACAGTGTCTACACACTGAATATAGTGTCAATAATTCTAGCTCCAGTTTCAACAGCTCCCTCTGCAGGTCACCATGTGTGTCCGGTTCTGCTGTAAAGCTCACCTGAGCCGTGTGTCTGTCCCTGCAGGTGTGTCCGGTGTGTTCGGCCATGCCCTGGGGGGACCCCTCCTACAAGAGCTCCAACTTCTTGCAGCACCTCCTGCACAGACACAAGTTCTCGTATGACACCTTTGTTGTGAGTTTCTGACACCCCGAGAAGAAACAGGGAAATGTTGACTTGTTTAAACTGCCCTACTGGAGCATCACTGCGCCTTCATCCAGCTGCTGATTGCTTTAGCATGCATGTTGTGAGGAGGTTGAGGAGCATGACAGAACTTTGGATCTCTGGGCAGGTGCAGGTGAAGCCGAGTTCTCCTAAACACTCAAACTCAGACATTCGCTCCAATTTTCAGAGCTTCTCTTTACAGTATGAGTGGAGCAGACAATATTCTGAAACGCCTGAAGCCAAAAAACTGTTTATGGGTTCTCTATGGGTTCTCTAAAATAAATGCATCACTAGAAAACAAGCTGGAATTCATGGCTTATGTCAGTCCAGCTCATCAGCCATTCAGGGCAACGTTCTGCTGGTCTGCTGTTGAAAAACCAGGAGGTGTGGCTTCACAGGGGTTAAGCTCCACCCACATCTCAGTTTCTCTGAACATCTTTGTTCCACAAGGTCCAGAAAACCAAACCCTTCACCTGGTTCAGAAGGGGGATTACACGATTGACCAGATTACAGTTTGTCCCCTCAACCAACCTGGTTGCAGATTAGGGGATTAGAAAACTCTGCTCTGCTGAGTCAGGTAATGTCAGGATAGAGATGCTGACTCAGCTTTCAGAGAGGAGCAACTGGAGATTCATCCCTTCATTCAGATCCAAAGAGGAGAAGAGCTGCCCCCATGTGCACAAACGCAGGTTCTACAAAAACTGTATGGATGAAAAAACCATGGCCTGGTTGTTGTGTGTGAGTGCGTTTGCGCTCGCTCTGACCTCAGCTGTCTTCCTCTGTCAGGACTACAGCATCGATGAAGAGGCGGCCCTGCAGGCGGCGCTGGCTCTGTCACTGGCTGAAAACTGACGCCCAGACTCTGGCCCTCTCTGGGTCCAAAGATTTTGACACCCCAGCGATGGCCCTCGGGACGGCTGCTGGACTTGTGTGGACCCCCCTGACTTTGATGGCTTTCATTGCTTCTTTTGGACTCCTGATAGAAGGCGGAGCCTCATGAAGCAAGCGGATGCTGGAAGTAGCTGTTCCAGTTTAGAAAAAGCATGTCCCCCCCAAGATTGAAAAGCTCCTTTTCCTCACATACGCTGACATCCCCACCCCCACCCTAGAAAAAGCTTCCGTTTTCTTTTCGAGGCACAAAGACAAGTCAAACATTGTAAATCCCATTTTTGTGAAGATGACTGGTTTTCTTTGTTTCTGTCCATTTTCCACTTTGTTGCTCCCTGATCTAGAAGAGGAATCTGCAGTCTGATCAGTGACTGTGTGTGGGGGGACCTTTGGAGGAGGGAAGGACTCCTGCTGTTCTGAACAGGGTTAGTCTGACCTCTGGAGCTTTTTTTTTTTACCATGATGTTTTTACCTTTCACTCTTTTATTTGTGGATGACTCTTAAAACATTAAATGATTCTGTCTCAGTGTCTATGTTCCATTCAGCGACAAAAACAATTCAAATCCAACTTTATTTTTAAAAGGCACTTTTCATGCACTGTGCAGCTCGAAGCGCTTTACAGCTAAAAACACAAACATACACACATATGACAAGAAAACCCAACCCACCCTTCACCCCCCAGTTTACACATATCTCCCCACAGACAATGAATCATTCTAATAAAAACTCGCCACAGTGCCCGTCCAGACCAGGTCAGCAATGCGGTTCACTCCACAGTAATGAAGCTGCATTGTTAGACCCCAACTGCCCCAGCAAGGGCAACAACTGGGCAACAACTGCTGACGAAATCGGCAAACCCTGGCACCAAATACTCCACAGGAAAGCTGGGGCAAAAATTATAGACGTTAAAATTTAAAATATAACATAAAATGTAAATTAAAATTAAATACATACAATTTTCTATATTAAATTTAATAGAATAAATAAGCCTTTAAGAATATCTGAAAGCCAAATGAAAAAGCTGGGTCTTTAGCCTCTTGTTGAAAACCTCTATGGTCCCTGTGATTCACCTGCAGGCTGTTCCACAGCCGAGAACCGTAGTGGCAGAACGAAGCCTCACCATCGGTTTTGGTCCTCACCTTAGGAACAACTAAAAGACCAGAACCTGAGGACCTCAGGGTCTACGAGGGTTCATACTTTAAAAACAAATCACATAAATAAGAAGGCCCAAAACCATTCAAACATTTATAAACCATTAAAAGAATCTTAAAATCAATCCTGAAACACACAAGGAGCCAATGCAGCGACTTTAAAATGTGTTCCCGCCCCCTGGTCCTTGTTAGAACTCGTGCCGCTGAGTTCTGAAACCATTGTAGACCTACAAAAGATTTTTTATGTAAACCAGAGAGCAGGGCATTACAATAATCTAAACGCCAAAAATAAAAGCATGCATCAGCACAAAGGTGCTGGAAGCCCACATCTTATTTCATGGATTCTTTAGAGAATGTGTTCATACTTACATAGACGTGTTGATCTGTAAGGTAAGAATAAAACCACATAAGAACAGTCTCGGAGAGGCCCTCTAGACTCCTAAGTCTATCCATTAAAATCTGGTGATCTACCACATCGAAGCAAAAGATGTGAGGGGAAAGGATTCAATTTTTTTGCTTTCCTTTATATTCAGCTAGAATGTTTCTGCAAATGTTCAGGATCAAACTGCAGTCAGAATAAAAAATAGGCATATTTATTATCGTGCTATTCTGAAGTTTAAATCTCTCAAAAAATCTTTTCTGCAACAAATCTGTTGATCAAAATCAAATAAACTTCAATCAAAATTTTCCACTCTCACATTTTTAAATCAAACTATTTTAATGAACATCATAGCTCACAGGTCCACATTTTCCAAACACAGCTCTTCTCACTGCATGATTCCTGGTTCCAAGCATTTTTGGACCTGAATGTGGGTGGAGCCTTCAGCTGTCATTCTCCCTGGTGGAACAAGCTCCCGGCTTCAGTTCAGGACAACATCTGTGCTTCTGAGGCTTCTCTTCAAAGAGGCAGGGAGACTAACATGCTCCTGTGGAAACGATCTTACAGCACAGGAAGCTGGTTGTGGTGACGGCACCGTCCCTGTTTCCACCCATAACCAGGTACGGCTAATACATAAGCAGCTGAGGCGGGGTTTTACAGACCCTCTACTGTGTTCTAGAGTCAGGGGGCTGTTGCATACCTCTGCAGATTGGATGGGGAGCCCCCACAGGACCCTACAGCAGAGAAATCACAGCCACCAAAAGAGCAGAACTTTGGGGCCATGTGACCTCTGCTCTGTTCTTCGTCCCTGAAGATTGAAGCCATTGCTGTAGTTTGTACTCTGACACATCTTCAAGCGTTTGTGTCTGTCTCTTTCCTGACCTCTGACCTTATGAATTAAGACAAGTTCATGTTGACACAGGTCTATTTTTATTATTTAGTCTGAGTTTTTCAGCTACATTTTTCTTAAAGCTCCTCATTTGCTGCATCACAACACAGGACAAACAAAAACAGGTTAAGAGGAAAAACAGTTTGGAAAACAACAACAAGGCAGTGCAGAGTTTTTAACATGTAAATCTAAATTATGACACAGAGGTGTTTGTCTGAATGCTGCTGTAACTTTGCACAGAGGTTTGAGGCCATGACAGAATTTTTTCAGGGTAAAATTGGCTTTTTTAACAAGGGAGTCAATGGAAGCCTGCAGAAACCAGCCTCCAGTGGTCTTTTAAAGAACTGCATCATTCAGTAAAGAATTAGAAGGAAGGTGAAGTCTTTGTTCATTCATTGAAATCAACAGCAGATCCAGTCTAACTAAAATCAGTCTGAGCAGAAAAACAGCTTCCCTGAAACCTTTCCTTCTTTGAAGCAGTGGGGTGTTCTTAGACGCTCCTTAAGGATCCGCATAGAATAACCCAGAGTTGCAACCCAGTCTGGGTGTAGCTTTGACTGTGTACTTGACTGGCTGCAGCACCACGCCAAACTTCCCCTCCAGACTAGGGAGCGATTTACTTGGTGGGACGGAGAGCGTGAAGCGCTGCAGAATCCAGGACAAGAAGAGAAAAAGCTCCATTTTGGCCAAAGCCTCCCCTAAACAAACCCTGAGCCCTGCTCCGAACGGCAGGTAACTGGATGAGGGGAGCGTCAGGCTGGAGCCGTCGGCGCTCAGGAACCGGCCTGCAGAAGAGAACTTGGGTAAATCTTGTGGTTTAGAAAAACATGTCTAAGTCGGCTTGCAGATGACCCAGACCACAGTTCAGAGGAATCAGCTGTGATTCTCCAAAGGTCAGTTAAGACACCTGCCATGCTAAAGATGTAAAAGCCCACCGGGAATCAATCTGCAAACACACAAACCACTGAGGGGATGTTTTTATGAAACCGCAAGTCTTCTTTCATTTATTAGGTGATGATAAACCAACAAAAATAGGACATTTTGCCTCCTACTGTATGGAGAATCATTGTGATCTAATGTGGATTAGTACAAACTGCCTGATGTGAGTTTGCCCAAAGTGCATCTTAATGTCTTTGAATGTAGATGTCACTGGACAGAGCCCCCCCTGACCTGGATTGAAAAGCTCGGGGTTGGTCCACTCCTTTTCGTCGTGGTGCAGAGACCACAGGTTGATGACAACTCTGGTTCCTTTTCTCACGGTGAACTCTCCGATGCTGCGGCGAGAGCAGAAGGAACATCACTCTGGAGTTTGAGTCAAATTTGATCAAAACGGAAAACCTTTTTCATTCAAAACATGAACATTTTGAAAACATCAAAGATCTGAAGCACCTGGTGTCACTGAGGGCCACGTGGGGGATGAGCAGAGGGGCCACGGGGCGAATCCGGAGCACCTCCCTGATGGTGGCTTCCAGGAAGGGGAGGCTGCCTCTGTCACTGAGCTGGGGGGGGCGATCCACCCCCACCTTCCTGTCCAGCTCCTCCTGAATTTGCCTTTGCACCTTAAAGAAGGATGGAGTTCAAAGGTGGAACGGATGTGTTCTGGTCATTAGCTGATGATCCTCATGTGAATTTCTGTCGTTGGGTGCTGTGTTGTTTTGGTCCTCGCGTGCTTCCTGATGGTTTGTTTGGATCACAGATGTGATGATATACACCTGGACGTCACTGGACTTCAAGTCCCACCTCGTCTATATTTTTGTCGATCGTAAACACCTTCCCAGCAGTTTTTTCATAATAATTCTGCTGTTTTTAGACAAAAATAAAAAACCTGTGTTTCTAGGACATAGTTTCTGCAGAGCGGCAGGAGTTAATCAGAAATTTACCTCTAAGTTGTAGGGGGGCCTGTTGGCACAGAAGTAAGTCACTCTATAATTATATCCCACCATTCCTTTGTTTACACTCTCTCTCTCATCTCACAACCGCAACCTAACATTGGCGGTGCAACAAAAATGGTGAGCAAGATCAGAGCTATCCAGCAGCACAGTTTTGATCCGGATTCCAGGAAAAGAGGAAAACAAAGATGTTCATGGATCTGTTTGTCTGTCAGTGGAGAATATAGAAAAGGAGCAGAGCTGGGAGACTTTGAGCCGCCCATGGCAGTGGCTGTGTCACCAGACCTGGGTTGTTGTCTGCTTCTGGATCCATCACAATATGAATGAAGAAATACGCAGGAATACAGTTTTCATTTTAAATTCGCTTATAAATGACCAGAAAACTCAAATCATCACAAAACTGCAACGAGAACACTTTAAAAACACCAATAACACCACTTTCATTAGAGTGAGTCTTTAAATCCTTTGATTTAGTACAATAAAAACCGAGAAGTTTTGATCACAGTAAAAGCCGAGTAGTATTTATCACAGTAAAAACCGAGTAGTATTTATCACAGTAAAAGCCGAGTAGTATTTATCACAGTAAAAACCGAGTAGTATTTATCACAGTAAAAGCCGAGTAGTATTTATCACAGTAAAAGCCGAGTAGTATTTATCACAGTAAAAACCGAGTAGTATTTATCACAGTAAAAACAGAGTAGTATTTATCACAGTAAAAACCGAGTAGTATTTATCACAATAAAAACTGAGTAGTATTTATCACAGTAAAAACCGAGTAGTATTTATCACAATAAAAACTGAGTAGTATTTATCACAATAAAAAGCGAGTAGTATTTATCACAATAAAAACCGAGTAGTATTTATCACAATAAAAACTGAGTAGTATTTATCACAATAAAAAGCGAGTAGTATTTATCACAATAAAAACCGAGTAGTATTTATCACAATAAAAACTGAGTAGTATTTATCACAGTAAAAGCCGAGTAGTATTTATCACAATAAAAACTGAGTAGTATTTATCACAATAAAAACTGAGTAGTATTTATCACAATAAAAACTGAGTAGTATTTATCACAATAAAAACTGAGTAGTATTTATCACAATAAAAAGCGAGTAGTATTTATCACAATAAAAACTGAGTAGTATTTATCACAATAAACACTGAGTAGTATTTATCACAATAAAAACTGAGTAGTATTTATCACAGTAAAAGCCGAGTAGTATTTATCACAATAAAAACTGAGTAGTATTTATCACAATAAAAACTGAGTAGTATTTATCACAATAAAAACTGAGTAGTATTTATCACAATAAAAACTGAGTAGTATTTATCACAATAAAAACTGAGTAGTATTTATCACAATAAAAAGCGAGTAGTATTTATCACAATAAAAACTGAGTAGTATTTATCACAATAAACACTGAGTAGTATTTATCACAATAAAAACTGAGTAGTATTTATCACAATAAAAACTGAGTAGTATTTATCACAATAAAAACTGAGTAGTATTTATCACAATAAACACTGAGTAGTATTTATCACAATAAAAACTGAGTAGTATTTATCACAATAAAAACTGAGTAGTATTTATCACAATAAACACTGAGTAGTATTTATCACAATAAAAACTGAGTAGTATTTATCACAGTAAAAACTGAGTAGTATTTATCACAATAAAAACTGAGTAGTATTTATCAGAATAAAAACTGAGTAGTATTTATCACAATAAACACTGAGTAGTATTTATCACAATAAAAACTGAGTAGTATTTATCACAGTAAAAACCGAGTAGTATTTATCACAGTAAGAACCGAGTAGTATTTATTACAATACACTTTTTTAAAACTTGAAATGTTTTAATCATTTTTGTATTGGGTTGATCAAATCATCAGTGGTGAGGCGTCTGCACGTCACATGGTGTGTAATGAGTTCCTGATTTTTTTGGGACACTGGGATGTGGGAGGAGCTCGATAAGATGAAAATTCCAACAAAGCGTTTTTTCAGGAATACCTACCTCTGGATAATGGATCAGGTAGGTGATGGCCCATTTGAGTACAGTGGTGGTTGTTTCAACACCTGCCCCAAAGATGTCCCCCACCGTCATGAGGAGATGGTCATCACTGAGGCCCACCCCCTCGGCGCTGAACTCTGCGGCGGTGTTGTTGTTCTCAGCGCTCCGCTTGGCTCTCAGCAGGGCGTCCAGAAGGTCCCTCTGCACGTGGTCACTGTAGTCTGACTGAGAGGTAGGACCACATCAGTGTCTGTGAAAACGGCACAGGCGAAACCACCTGGACTGATCCATAACCTCAGTCAGAGGGGTGCAGAGTCTCTAAACTTGAAAAAGGGCTTCAGATCAATGTGAGATTTTATTGATTATGGTCTGAATCCCATTCAATGGTCTTAACAGCAGAGTGCAGAGAAAGCAGACGTACAGGAACAACCTGCTTAAGAGGTCAACAACAAAACACTGACCTGTTTGTCAAATTTAAAATGCCTAGCAAGATTTACCCCAAGATTCCTAATGAAAGCAGCGTCTGAAGGGCGCCAACCACAG
>BNCR01000014.1:23816148-23878648 GCA_014656515.1 Oryzias celebensis
ACTGTCTTCTCATTCAGGTAATTTTGACCATAAACTGCTGGAATGTAGTTCAAGTCCAGTCCAGAAGGTGGCGGTATTTTACCCATAAGACATTCGTAAAGCATCTGAGGTGCTGCTCCTTTGAAAATGGTGCTTTCTGTGTTTTGAACATGTTCTTGTGCCATTTTCCTCATGATGGAAGAGCATTAAGATTAAAACAGCACTTGTGATTGTTTCTTTACCCAAATCATTGTGATCGCTGAGCAGCTCAGAACTAGCTCCCTGCTCCGCTCCATTCTGATGCATCCACTTACAGATTTATAGATCCATGTAAGTCTTTGTTTTCCTCTGAGCTGGCTTCTGGCCATAACTGTACAGTTAGATAGCTCTGATATTGTTCGCCATATTTACCATACTGGTAGGTTGAGGGTGTGAGGGGCTGTAAGCTAGCAGAAGAACGTTAAAACAGAGCTCTCAGTTATGGGCAATAGGAAAAGGAGTTCCTCAATGCCAACAGTCAATGGTGAACTCCTAACGAATAGCTGACGCTCTGCAGAAACTGTACTAGAAAACGACAGGTTGATCTAAAAACGGCATAATCACAATGAAAAGACCACTGGGAAAATGATCAGAGTAGAACTTAAGAACACAAATGTTCAGGAACCGTAATGAAACAAAAATTGCTGTGTTTAATCTGATGACATTATTTTACTGGGTTTGAAATGTCAAAGAAAAACAAACCTGAAACCATCTGCAGCTTTTCTGAAAGCCTGCAAGCCACAGACTTGAAAGGTCTATAACAGGATCCATCAAACAAACTGAATTAAAACACAATCCAAAAAGCACAAATCTACAGTTGTGCTCATAAGTTTACATGTGCTGGAAAAACTCTGGATTTCTTTGATGTTGCTTGTCATTTCAGTGACTATGAATAATAACACAAGCCATTTATTGTCAAAAAATGGTTTACACTTTTTAAATCACAATGACAACAGAAACTTCCCAAATTGCACAAATCAAGAACTGGTTTGAACACGAACTGTCTGAGATGGAATAAACACTGGTCTCCAATAGATGCCCGCCTCTAATAAACGTAGGGTCGACTCCCACATTTTGAGAATAAATGCCGGGGCTACTATTGGAAGATATACGGTACCCTGACTTTGTTCCAAAAAACATGAACACAACCTGAAACAAAACGGCTTGAATAGCAACTACAGGGTAACCATCCTCACCAGTGACTCGTTTGCCTGTAATCAATGTGTGTGCACAAAAGGTCTTGGAGTTTCTGGACTCCCAACAGACCCATGTGTCCTTCATCCAGTCCTGCACTGACATATCTGAGGCCTGAGTCATGGGGAAGCTAAAGCTGTCAAAGGATCTACGGGAAAAGGTAATTGAATTTTACAAAACATGAAAGGGACATAAGAAGTTATCCAAGGAACTGAGACAGCCAGTCAACAGCATTCAAACTTTGATCAAGAAGTGAAGAGTGAGGGGTTCTGCTGGAACCAAACCATGGCCACAAACATTTTTGCCACAACCGCCAGAAAAATCGTTAGGAATGCAAAGGAAAAACCCACACATAACATAAAAGCTGTGATCCAGGACTCTCTGAAAAACTGTGGTGTGGATGTTTCAAGATGTACAATAAGGAGGCACCTGCAGAAAAATGGGCTGCATGGTCGAGTTGCCAGAAAAAAGCCTTTTTTACGCAAATGCCACAAAATAGCTCACTTACAAAACACCAAACAGCACAGATAAAAGCCTCCAAACTTCTGGACCAAAGTAATTTAAAGTGAGGAAACCAAGATTGAACGTTTGGCCACAATGATAAGCGCTACATTTGGAGAGGAGTCAACAAGGCCTTTGATGAGCATAACACGATTCCTACTGTGAAACATGGAGGAGGATTGCTGATGGTTTGGGGATGCGAGAGCTGCAAAGGTACTGGAAACTTGGTGAAAAGTGATGGCAGTATGAATGCAGCAGTTAGGAATACAGCAATTGTGAATGCAGCAGTTGTGAATGCAGCAGTTATGAATGCAGCAGTTGTGAATGCAGCAGTTATGAATGCAGCAGTTGTGAATGCAGCAGTTATGAATGCAGCAGTTGTGAATGCAGCAGTTGTGAATGCAGCAGTTGTGAATGCAGCAGTTGTGAATGCAGCAGTTATGAATGCAGCAGTTATGAATGCAGCAGTTGTGAATGCAGCAGTTGTGAATGCAGCAGTTATGAATGCAGCAGTTATGAATGCAGCAGTTGTGAATGCAGCAGTTGTGAATGCAGCAGTTGTGAATGCAGCAGTTGTGAATGCAGCAGTTATGAATGCAGCAGTTGTGAATGCAGCAGTTATGAATGCAGCAGTTGTGAATGCAGCAGTTGTGAATGCAGCAGTTGTGAATGCAGCAGTTGTGAATGCAGCAGTTATGAATGCAGCAGTTATGAATGCAGCAGTTGTGAATGCAGCAGTTGTGAATGCAGCAGTTGTGAATGCAGCAGTTATGAATGCAGCAGTTGTGAATGCAGCAGTTGTGAATGCAGCAGTTGTGAATGCAGCAGTTGTGAATGCAGCAGTTATGAATGCAGCAGTTGTGAATGCAGCAGTTATGAATGCAGCAGTTATGAATGCAGTTATTGATGCAAAACGAGATATTAAGAACTGGGGGATGGCAACGTTCATTATGATTTTAAAGAGTCACTGTTAACAATGAATGATTTAATTCAACCACTAACTATGAGTGGAAAAACATTTTTGTGTTATCATTCATATTCTCTGAAAAATGGCCAAGAATTCCTCATTTCTTCCAGGGTATGTAAACTTATGAGCAAAACGGTTTCTATCACTTTAAAGGAAAATAAAACACTAACTTGCAGCTAAAAGCTAAATAGAATTCTGGTGGTGCTGAAGAGTATTAAACCAAGTGGTGTGGGAATTCTTTTACATGTCTGGAACTCTTCATCTCTGCTGCATGTTCAGATGTAAGCGGACTCCCAGCCGCTTGGTGGCGATGTTGCGTCAATCAGTTAATAGGAACGAAGAAGACCAAGACGACGCCGTGCGGAGGACAGGGGTTCGGACTATGTCGTCCTCGGACCCGCAGCCGCGGTTCGGTCAGTCCGTCAAAGGCCTGCTATCAGACAAGGTGGGCTCGTGCAGTGCGGACGTCATCGCGCTCACGCGCCAGGTCCTGAAAGGGTCTCGAAGCCAGGAGGTAAAGCGGCACGCGCCTTCGAACCTGCGCGGTCACGTGACTGCCGATAATCAGCAGTTGTTCCAGGATTTGATCGGTATTGATCAGATCAGAACAACAAAACTCAGTCGAAGTCAGACCGGCAACTGATAATCGAGCATCCCGCAAAGAGATCTCAGAGCCGTGCGCGTTAGGTGTGCACACACATTAAACCCTGCGGGTCTGTTTTCTCAATCACGTGTTCATTTCAATAACCTGATTAGACAGGAACACATCAGGGAAACCACTGGTTTCCATGGTAACCAGCTGTTCCACTCAGAAAGCTTGAGGTTTGTTCATGAACATTCACAGCGACGTTGAAAATCTTCTTGAAACACTCGTGTCTGGTGAGGGTCTCAACGTGAAGTCTCCTGCAGATGAATCCTCTCACCCCCATCTCTGTCTTGCAGCTTCTCAGTCAGGCAGCAAGGAACATGGTGATCCAGGAGGACGCCATTCTTCATGCTGAGGACGTAAGTATTCAGCAGATGCGCGCGTGTAGGGGGGGTGTCCTCTATGGTGTCAGGATCTGATGATGTCTGCGTGTCCTTCAGAGTCTGAGGAAGATGTCCATCATCACCACACACCTGCAGTACCAGTGAGTATGGGGAGGGCGGGGCTTCAGAGCAGCTTCAGAGCAGCTTCAGAGCAGCTCAGCTTCATCTGTGTTTGTTCTGCAGGCAGGAGGCCATCCAGAAGAAGTGAGTAAACCTGGGGGGGCACAGACCCCCAGCAGGACCAGCATGCTCACGTGTCTGTCTGTCCTTCAGTGTGGAGCACTCCAAGAACCTCCAGGACCAGCTGACCCATCTGCTGAAGTGAAGCTGCCTGCAGGGGGCACTGCAGCAGAGCACAGATGGTGGCAGACCTGATGATGGCTGTGGGAACTCACTTTCATGCCTTTGCACCCCCCCTCCCTTAAAAAAACCCTCCCCTGATCCTTCCCAAAGCTGTGCATCTTAGTCCACTCTGCTCCGCCTCAGGCGCTGGTCATGTGATGCGTTGTGACGAATCAGCCAGCAGAATCAGAAATCAAATGATTGGACCAAAACGGCAAATGTGCAGGTTCACTTTATTGTTCCTGTTTGTTCCGTGTGAGTTCATCCCCCTGAGAGGCCTGCAGGTGGAGCCTCAAAGCGCTGCCAAGTCATCAGGTCTCAACACTGACACTGTTTGACAGTTATGCTTAAGGAGGGGGGGTTAAAGATTGTTTCTGGAAATTACAGCAGGACCGGAGTGGTGACATGTTCCTTCATGAAGGAGAACACTTTCATCTTTCAGTCAGAAGTTCTGTTGTTCTGGAATCTTGTCTGCATTAAATGATGAACGCAGTCCTCTGTGTGCAATGCAAACTGCTGTTTCTACAGAATGTTCCACATCCAAGCAGATTATCACCTTTTGATCCTATCTGCGGATATTTCTGGGCATCCTCGTCTAATAAAAACTCTGAAACTGCTGCACGGTGTTCTTGAAGAGGATGCACGTGTGCTAAACAGACTGTGGATTGAAACCTCTGCACGTAGCTGCAGAAAGTAGTCTGGGAAAAAGCCCCGTCCCGGTATGTTTGTGTCTGAACATGCCGTCTGAGGTTGGAGGTGCAGAGATGACCGTGAAGCCTCGACCTTCACGATAACCAGCACAGACGCAAACTCCTGAAGGCCGGCCAGCCGAGCAACCCTGACAGCTCCCCCAACGTTCGTGCACGTGCCGTTCTGCATGCCTGAGCTTCAATGGCGGCAGTAGCTCAGGTGGTTGAGCAGGTTGGCCAATCATGGAAGGATTGGCGGTTTGATCCACGCTCCCTCCAACCAACCGTCTTGTCCTTGGGGAAAGCACTTATTCCTGGCCTCCAGGTCACCCTTGTAAAAGAGATCCTGATCTCATTGGGTTCTACCTGGTTAAAGGTAAAAGACAAACCAGTGTCTCTGCAGAACAGCAGTTAGAAGAGACCAAAAGCTCCTGCTGGATTTCATCAGAACTCAACCGAGACCAAACTTGAACCTGATTTGAACTAAACCTGCTTTCTGATGGCTAAAGTCGTTTTGTGGTTTTTATTCATTAGTGACATAACGATGCTTCACAAATGGCATTTGACGTCAAGAGAAGCTCATCTTCACGTGAGCAGCGAGGACATCTTGGGCTTATCAGAGTCCTGATGAAAGTTCAGGGCAGATGTTCCTCAGAAACCCTCCTGGAATCTCTTCTGACGTTTAATGTGTTCTTTGATGCACAGACATGAACTCTGACCTCAGAGGAAAAACTCAGTAAAAGGATTTTGAAGTTTGATGACAGAGTTACACTTCAGGCTGAGAGACCAACCGTTTTCAGACCATTAACTTGCTGATTGTTGTCCTGCAGTAACTGTAGCAACAGCACTAAGTCCTGACGCTTTTTATTTTTATTCAGCTTTTTCTGCTGGTGTCCAGCTGTGATGACATTTTTCCTTCCACAGTTGAAGATGTGATGCAGTACTCGTCTTTCACCACTGAGAGGCGCAGCTCTGGGACATTTCGTGGTCTTTGCAGTCAGAGTGAGGCCTTTGCCGAGGAAGTTGAAGCCACAGCCTCTAGCAGAGTTCTGAGCATGAGGTCTTTACTGGTGAAGCTGCAAAGCTCAACTGGCTGTTCCTGAACATCTAGTTTTAGACTAACTCCTGGTTCTACAGTCTACCACAGACGTCACTGTTTCTGCACCTGAGGAGTGAAGATGTTTAACAGGAAGTGATTCCCTGGCTGTAGGCAGCACTGCTCTGATGATGGCAGGACTCAAAGGGGAAACTGCTGTCTGTGTTTTCAGGATAAACATACAGATCACTGGGTTTTCTGGAGCTTACATTTTTACCTTCATACTTCTGTCCACAGACAATTTTGACTTCTGGAAACACTAATGATGAGGAACACGAGGAGACGAAGGAGCACAGGAAAAGATAGTGGATCCGATTTTATTAGAATGTTGATCTCTTGATGGTAACACTTCTCCTGTGAAAAAAGTCAGTGTGTGTGTGGGTGTGTGTGTGTGTGTGGGGGGGGGGGGGGGGGGTGTGTGTTAAACATGAAATATCAAACTAAAGGATGGAAAATGTGTAAAAATGGGAAGGTGGTATTTTGGAACACCCCACCTCCACAAAGAGAGTTAAGACTTGTCCCTCTTCCCGCTCTTCTTTTTCTTCTCTTTCTTTTTCTTCTTTTTGTGGGGGCGTTTGTTTTTCGGTGAACTGCTGTCCTTGCTGCAGTCGCTGCTCTCCTCCTTTTCTTTCCTGCTTTTGTCATGAGTGCTGCTCGTCGACCCCGACCCCTCCGTACTGGTGCCCATCACAGCCCGCTCCCTTGGCTCATCCTTCACCCTGACGGCTGGAGCGGCAGACGTCCGTCCACCAGAGACAGTGATGAGCATCCTTTCTTTCTTCATCTCCTCCTTCAGGAAGAAGGATTTCTGGCCCAGCTGTCCCCCCCCATCGTGATACGAGTGTCTCTGATTCTTCCAGCTCTGATGGAAGCTGCTCCTGGAGTCAGTATAACCTCTTCTCTGTGAGGAGGCTTGGCTGCTGCTCTGATGGTGACCCTCCCTAACACCTTCACCCTCCCAGGCGAGCTGTTCTTTCTGATGAAAAAAGAAAGACACCCAACTTTTATGATGAAGCAAACATCTCGGGTTTGATTTCTCCACACAAACATGTCTTAAATCTTCATGTGAGCTGCTGAGCTTCATTTTACCTGGGGGTGGGGCTTTGAGTTCATGGGCTACCGGGAGATGATTGGTGGAAGAGGTTCTGGTGATAATTTCCACTCCAAAACAGCATCTGTTGTCAGTGTGTGTTTTCCCTCCTTTAATGCGATGTACAGTGTTTCCTCATTTATAATAATAAATAAGAATTTATTCTTATTTATTACATTTATTAAGTTCCATGTAAAACCCTCCAAAAAAGCAAAGTCGCACTGAAAAATTCCAATAAATCATTGAGACCTGTGGTGAATTGTGATATAGTGAGGGAACACTGTACTGTAGTGAAAATGCTCCTCAAGTTTGGTACATCGGAGAAGGAATGACACAGACGGCACCACAAAGGGATGTTGTTCTGGAACCGAAATGACATCATCATAATGTCTTTCACACCAATGTCAATCATGTCCCCGTGGGCAATGGGCTAAAATTCCCACCCCCGCAAAATATCAGCAGCAAAAATAAATAGTCTGATTTGGAACTGTAAATTGAGAACTGAAAAGTGAAGACAAAGAGAAACAAAAAAAACAAAAGTCAAAAATTCAAAAAGCAGTTTTTCTAACAAAAAGCATTGTTTTTCATTTGGTAACAGTTTTAGATTTGAAGTATTTTTTTATTCAAGTTTCAAATGTATTCTTTCTTTCAACTTACAATGTTATTTTTTAGGTTTTAAATAATTCCTTCATGTTTACAAAGTGTACTTTTCAGTCAAAAATTGTTTCCAAATGTGTGTGTATACAAGGGGTACGGAGAGTATTCAGACCCCCTTACATTTTTCACTCTGTTATATTGCAGCCATTTGCTAAAATCATTTAAGTTCATTTTTTCCTCAATGTACACACAGCACCCCATATTGACACAAGAATACTGAATTTTTGCAGATTTATTAAAAAAGAAAAACTGAAATATGGTTCTAACTATTCTGACCCTTTGCTGTGACGCTCATATTGAACTCAGGTTCTGTCCATTTCTTCTGACCATCCTTGAGATGGTTCTACTCCTTCATTTGAGTCCAGCTGTGTTTGATTCTACTGATTGGACTTGATTAGGAAAGCCTCACATCTGTCTATATAAGACCTTCCAGCTCACAGTGATGTCAGAGCAAATGAGAATCATGAGGTCAAAGGAACTGCCTGAAGAGCTCAGAGACAGAATTGTAGCAAAGCACAGATCTGGACAAGGTTACAAATAAATATCTGCTGGACTTAAGGTTCCTAAGATCACAGTGACCTCCATAATCCTTAAATGGAAGATGTTCTGGACGGTCAGAACCCTTCCTAGAGCTGTCTGGTCAAACTGAGCTATCGGGAGAGAAGAGCCTTGATGAGAGAAGTAAAGAAGAACCCAAAGATCACTGTGGCTGAGCTCCAGAGATGCAGTCGGGAGAAAGTTGTAGAAAGTCAACCATCACTGCAGCCCTCCACCAGTCGGAGCTTTATGGCAGAGTGACCCGACGGAAGCATCTCTTCACTAAATGGAGTTACAGTCCCAGTGAAGCATGGTGGTGGCAGCATCATGCTGTGGGGGTGTTTTTCAGCTGCAGGGACAGGACGACTGGTTGCAATGGAAGGAAACATGAATGTGGCCAAGAACAGTGATATCCTGGACCAGAACCTTCTCCAGATTGTTCAGGACCTCAGACTGGACTGAAGGTTCACCTTCCAGCAAGACAATGACCCTAAACACACAGCTAAAATAACCAAGGAGTGTCTTCACAACAACTCTGTGACTGTTCTTGAATGTTCCAGCCAGAGCTCTGACTTAAACCCAATGGAGCATCTCTGGAGAGACCTGGAAATGTCTGTTCACCAACGTTTACCATCCAACCTGACAGAACTGGAGAGGATCTAAAGGAGGAATGACAGAGGATCCCAAATCCAGGAGTAAAAATTTGTTGCATCTTTCCCAAAAAGACTCCTTGTTGTATTAAATCAAAAGGATTCTGCTGGTAAATATTGAGCAAAAGGTTCTAAATACTTAGGACCATGTTTTTCTGTTTTAATAGGAGGACAATCACCATCCAACAAAAACATCCCCATTAAACACTGACTAGTTCTAGCTAAGGTCGTGCCATTATTTTGTCGATTCATTCATGACATTTACTATAAAAAAATAGTTTTGAATTTCCCGCGACAATCATGTTTGCGTTCAGCGCACCTAGAGGTCAGAGTGCACATATTTGTGTCATTGATGCGTGACATCACTCTGGGACAAAGCATCAGCAACAACGGCTGCCACAGAAGGAGACAGGAGTCCATTTTTCAAAGAAGAAGAAGAGTTTTCGATAATATTGAAGCGTTTGGGGAACAACCATACATGTATGAACCGGAATATTTAGAGGGAGAAGAAATTGACGATCAAAGTGAAGATGATGCCTGGAGGATCGGATAGACTGAATGATGCTCATGCTGCATGTGTGGACCAATGCTGACCGGTCGCTAGAGCCATTGTTGCAGAAAGTTGGATGTTTTCGAAAAAGAAAAGAGAAAACGGATGCTATGAAAATTCTTACCCCATCACCAATCAAAAGAAAAATACAAAAGATGAGTGAATTCATACAAAAAGTTGCAATTTACTTTAAACACACGACAATCTCAATTATCAACTATTATCGCGATCTCTTTAAATGTGTTCCAATAGTCTTGGACCTTCTTTGGACCGTCATAAACAAGCTCAAAACATAACATTATTCTTACCAGCAGCTTGGTATACTACCTGGTAAAAGTCTTAAATCACATTTTATGTGAAATTAGGCTGACAAAACTCTAAAATAAGAAAAGACCTTTGTAGTCCAACACAACTGGTAGTGATCCTCATTGATCGTACACAGTAAAGCATGAACAGTCCAGGCTGCTCTCCCTGAATGACGTATGTGTACTACGGCATCGGCTACAATTTCTGTTGCAAGAGGCGCTGCATGTCTCATTTGGGAAAATTGCAGGAAAATGTCAGCTTCCATGATTGTCGTGGGAAATTCAAAATTATTTTTATATAGCAAATGTCATGAAAGAATCGAAAAATAACGGCATGATCTTAGCTCCAGAAGACTTTACCCCGCTGGAGTGTTCGTGCACATCTGAATGGATTTCTGCAGAGCTCAAATCTCCAATGAACTCCTGACACTTCTTACAGTAAAAGCCGACAACTGGAGACAGATAATCCTGACCTGCAGAAAGAGAGAAATACTTTAAACCTGTTACTACAAGTAAAGCGTTAAAACGGTAAAAAACTCGAAATCTTACCGTCTTGTTTTAACAATTCTTCCAAGTCAGCTGCAAAAGTTTCAATCTGACTAATTTTGGCTAGTTTTTCCTTCCTTCTTTCTTTGTTTTCACTTTTCTGGGAGACAGTTAAGTGAGTCAGGTCAGAAGTTTGTCAGTTGGGGTTAAACTTCATAAGGATGTTTTTATTTCTTGTTAAAGTCTTACCTGCTGTCGATCAGCTGTCAGGGAGGATCCACCTTTGGTCCGTTTCTCCTTTGTGGCTGAAAAACAGTTTAATTTCTTCATTTGAAGTGAGAAAAAAAGATGTACAGACAACTCTGTACCAAAGAAAAATAAAAACAATGAACTGGAGCGGTGTGATCTCTGCATCACTTCAGCTAAAAAAACAATCTCCTTCATGGACAATGATTTTAGCAGTTTCAGAAATGTTCGCTTCAGTCCTTGTGAGGCTTAAATCAGTTTTATTTGCAATTTTTACAAGACTAAGGACTCAAATAAAAGGTTCAAAGAAATTACTGTACTTTAACTCAGTGGTAAAGATCTAACCAGGAACAAAGCTGCCTAAGGGAATACTTTGCTCTTCATTCGCTCAGGTCCAAGCCCGTCTGCTGTGTAAACATGGGTAACATCTCCTTGACTCACGTGTTTCAGTGTTGAGACCTCGACTGTGAATCTTTACAAATGACATGAAATGAATTAGTCAAAGTTGTTGTTCTCCACAGAATATTAAGAATGTTGTCTGGTTCTGCAGGTTCTACAGGGCTCCTTAGCATCCCCCTTTACTATTGACTGTATAATCACTAGACTTAGTGAGTATGACGTCACCCATAGAAAATGACTTACTTCCAGCTCAAGCAGAATAAAGCCAATACAGGCATCGCCAGTTAAAGCCAGACAACAGCGATTGTTCCAAGTTGGTCTGAGTCACGTTTCTATCGCAACTGCTGAAAGCGGTCTCAGAAGAATCAGTCAAACGTTCGAGGTGGAGGCCAGTGGGCACCACATGCTTTTACTGAGGCATCTGAACAGTCAGTTTATAACTTGAATATCTTGGGATGAATAACTTGTGATATCACTGAAAAAAACATTAGCAAGACGATGTTAAGAAAAATGTATCAGAGAAAGAATGATTATTCTGACAAGTAGAATGACTGAGTAATAACTGCTCAGTTCACAATTGAAGTCTATGGGATTTTGTTTTTTGGAGCCAGCAGGTACTTCCTATTAGGAGCATGAGGAGGGAGAAGTTGACCTGTCCAGTGCTTATACAGTCTATGCCCCTTCCCCAGAAATAGGCAGGGCTAATGGGTGAGGCAACAGAATCATGAGTTTATTCTAAAATTGAATGAAAGGTTGTGGTTGTTAATACTGTGATGGGAATAGTGCATGCTCAGAAATCCATTCAGTACTCTTGGCTGCTGGTTCTGTTTAAAGAAGTTCATCACCTTTCATTGAAAGCTAGACCATTAAGGTAAAAGGTGCAGAACGTCTACCATGAGCGTACACAAATACACATCTGTATGTGGTAGACAGCAGACAGACACTGCAGGAGAAGCATCTTCAGCTGAACCTTCAGCTCTCACAGATGTGCAAGAGGAGACAGCTCCCCATCAGGACTCACCTTTGATCAGAGACTGCAGAGACTCCAGAGCTTTCCGAACATTTGGGTTGTTTAATGTTGCCATGGCCGCGTCTGAGCTGACAGCGATCGTAGGGGGCTCACTGCTCTCCTTCAACTCCAATGTCTTCACTGGGACATTTTCTGAGTGCGAGGGAACACCCAGGCTGCTCAGAATGCTCTTGATCTTCTCATACTGCTCGCTGTCCAGACCAGAGAAGGAAGGAATCTGAAGGGGTTGCTTCGACTGGAGAGGACTCTGGCAGCTGGTGAGTGGGGACAGATGAACAGCGGAACTGTGCAGCTCCTGCAGTTTGTTTTGCTCTGTCTGAGGAGAAACCTCTGCCCCATACAAGAAGGACTCCTCTTCCTCAAGCTCGTTGGCTCTTTCTACTGAAATGTCCTCCTCGCTCTTCTCTTGGAGCCAGGAGAAGTCACCCCCAACTCTTTCGTGGGGAAGCAGCACGCTATCGTTTTCTAGAGATGTAGAGTTGTTCTCACAGCTTTCCATTTGGTGACTCTGAGTCATTACAGACAAACAATCTGTAGATTTATCTTCAGGTGGGCTCTGAGCAGAAGAACATACAGCCATCAGTTTCTTTAAAAGTTCTTCATACACAAACATGACCAAAAATGAGCTTCGAGCTTGTAAGCGCAACTGCCAAGATTGAGCTTTAGAACATTCAAATCATATATAAATAAAAGAGCTGTGTTCACTGTAAGCAGTGTTTGAAAAACTCTGAAAACAGTCAGTCCATGCAGAAAGCAGTTTGTGTGAATACATCAACATTTTTAAAATCCATTTTAAACAAACATTTGGTCCGAATTAAATAATAAAGTTATGCACGAATATCATGGAGATTCCAAATGCCGGCTCTTTTAAATATGAAGCATAAACATCTTTCTTTATGTTCAAAGAGCTTCCAGAAGAATCTTTAAAACTCAGACTTTGGTGGTTACTGTTCTGCATTAAAGGCTAACCTGGATGGTGAGAATGGCTGCTTTGAGAGAGGGCAAACAGTCCTCCAGCTCGCTGCTGCTCATGACGAGCTTCAGTTCCTCCAACAGGTTGTTCCTTGTCAAGCTGACAGCGGTGCAGCTTAGGGCGCTCTCCTTCTTTTCATCTTTGACACAGTTCACTTCACCACTTCCTGACCTTGACTTTCCAACCTGGCTCTTGCTTCTCAAGCGCTTCTGTCTGCTTCTGCTTCTGCTTCGACTGCTGGTTCGACTCCAACTGTTACCTCTATTTTTGCTTTCAGCACAATTCTTGCGGCATACTCGACTTTTGCTTCTTCCTCTGCTCTGGCTACGCCTCCGGCTGCACCCATGGCTTCGGCCCCGGCTTCGGCTGCGCCCTCGACTTCGGCCCCGGCTTCGGCTGCGCCCTCGACTTCGGCCCCGGCTGCGCCCACGGCTTCGGCTGCGCCCACGGCTTTTAGCTCCAGATCTGGCATTACTTTTGCTCCGGCTTTTGCTCCTCGACACATGCTTCTGGAACTGTTTGTCTGATCTAACAGCGTCTTTAAGGACATCTGCAGATTTAAACGCTTCTGCCAGGTTGTAAGCCATGTTCCCTTTCAGATAGTCGGGTAGGGGTTTGTTGGCAGCGATGCATCGCAGGAATTCCTCCCCAGCTTGGTCACTAGAAAGGAACAAGCAGACGTTTCAAAACAGTAGCAAAAGCAAAAGACTTAAACAATGCTCATCCTGTGACTTATATCTGAAACACAAACAAACCTGCTGTCTGGGCAATTTTTCGCCAAAAGACTGGGATTCCACTGAGGTATTGGATGATGCGCTATTTCAGCAGGGGGCGCAATCTGCTGGCTGCCACCCACAGCAATGACTGTACTACAGTCTATGGAGAAGTTGCTACAGTGGGGCTGAGAGTATTCAGAGTTCATGTCATAACACTTAACAAAACTCAACAATCATCAATGACAACATAATGTGCAAAGTATACATAAGTCTAGCAAAGTGTGCTAAAAGTTTCTCTCTGAAAATCAAAATCATTATTTGTTTTACTGGATAACAAAGAGAGTGGAGGCTTATGCTGCTGACTGTGAATTTCATTTAATTTCTTTCAAAAATGTTCATTTCCATGCGAAAATTACAAAAAAAGTAATAAAAAATAAAACAAAAAGACAATATGACAAATATATTGTTTGAAAAGGAGTAGGAAGAAGTTAAAACTTTTTAAATCCTACCCCTAAACTTATAACTTAAGTTTACACAATAATCTACATCAAACACCAGAACTAAATACCTTTGGTTATCATATAAATTTACCCACATAGTCAAAAATCCACACACAAACACGTACTTGTATACAAACATACCAGATTTATCATTCTTATATGTGGCCTGTCCATAATTCTTTTCACTGGGACTTCAACCCCAGCCCCTGTCATCCTCACCAATAATGCAATAATAAACAATACACACAATATGGAAGTTTTTGTGTTCCATCAGATTCTGAATTGAAATGAGAAAGAGTGCTGTCTGGTTCACAGTTTAAGCGGCATCAGCCCGCAGCTGCTTTTGGAAGAGTGTTAAAGCAGCAAAGAGCGGCCACAGCTGATCTCCTGCCAGGTGATCCAGCCGTGTCTCCACCAGATATTATTGAGGTACTGGACCGTACCGGCTTACTATTAGCCCTGCCGTTAACACGTAATATGAGGAGAAAAATGCTATCTGGCTCTCTGTGTTCGCTCGCATCATGTTAGCAGAAAAGTTAACAAAGTTAAGGACATAAAAAATGAAATCACAGCAAAAGTTGCATGTTTTGGTGTTCTATTAAACGATGTCAATGATAAGATACTAGGTAGAATAAAATATTCAGCGATGAACCACCGCTGCCTTTTCAGGCTCCAACAAGCTAGCAAAAGCTGACGTCACGTCAGAGTCATGATTTGATTGGCTGGATCATCGACGTGTTCTTAGATCGACTACGTATTCTAGTGAGACAGAAAAAGCAAAGTTTTCCATCGAATATTTTTCCATTGAAATGTCGAGTTTTGAAATTAAAAACACTGAAATAAAAAAAGTGCCCTGACTGCAAGGACCATATTCTTTTCGCAGTTGTAAAATTTTTGCACCTTTAAGTCCAAATATGACCCCCGCCATAGCGCGATAAGTTGCGGCCCACGGCTTGACGGCCATATTGTAGCAAAGTGTGTCGTTTGTTGATTTTTTTGCATATCCACAATATAGGAAAACGACACTTTGGTTTTTTGGATTTTCACAAAACTTCACAGACATGCTGCCAGTTCGAGTCTACAACCACCACAGATGTTTCATTGACCTTCGACCTTGGGAAGAGGCCGCCATCTTGAATTTTTTTAAGAGCACCTTTAGTACCAGCTACAAACATTCTAGGGATTTTCATCGATCGTCTTGTAACTTCTCGATTATCATTGGGAAGGTACTGTGGAAAAATGTTGGAATTAGAAGTTGTAGAATATGAATGGCATGCACGTGGCGAGCTCGACACTGCTACAATCTTAGCTAGTTCACACATTTTAATGGAATGTCGTAAAAAGGGTATTGATATGCTCGGTGGCTCATGCTGAACGTAACAATATCACATACAATATGACAAAGTTAAAATTGTGGCCAGGGTAAGCTAAAATGTTTCGCAAAAAACTTAGCTAAAAAAGAAATTTTCAAAAAAAATGTTGGAATCATCCACTAACGAAACTAATGTAACTTTATCGGGAATATCCAAAGGAAGTTTTGAAATTATGGTATGGCCACACGACCTACAGTTTGCCGGCCATTTTGTTTCAAAATCTAAGATTTTGCTAATTTCAAGAATGTAAAAATGAACCTTTTTGTTTTGGGGATTTTAACAAAATTTCTACAACAACCCCTGGAGTTACGTCGACCTTTGACCTTGGAAGAAGGCCGCCATCTTGAATTTTCACCAAAAAAAACGTAATACCCGCTAAGATCAAAATTTAGCTCCAGGTTTTTTTTCCATCGTCCCCATACTTGTCTGCCATCATTCAGAAGCAATTTAGAAAAAACAAATTGAAATCATTACAATTTGTAGTAACAAATTCAGTTGCCAATGAAATTTGCAGCCACTGTATCAACGTCCATTTCTGAAGAAGCGTCTGCGCTGCCAGCACAGCCCCCGCTCTAACATGCATTATGGAGCTAGTGGTGATTGGTGGTCCTAGACCAGGTTTCACTTGAGTGTATTCAGATTGAAAATTTATTTCAGATTATCTGGATCAAAACTCTGGCTCACTTTAAGCAAAACAAATGAGTCCAGTCTGAATACAGTTTTAAACAGTGGGATCTTTTCAGACTGTAAACAAGGCTTGTTTTCGTTACGATTTTTTCAACTCCACCTTCCAATACAACATCCACAAAGTTAAATGATAACTAGTATCAGCAGTTAGTTCTTACTTCTCAGAACTTTTATGTTGTGGGTTGTAAGAACTGAGAGTTTCTCTACCAGGTAGATGTAAACATGAATGTTCTGTTTGACGAGACTAAAATAGTTTTACTGGAGCTTGAAATGGATCAAATTACACTATAGATATCTTCTTGTCTTTGTTTTTTCATTTTTGTGTGGTGTTGGAAATACTGGCAAAAAAATTGACTGGTCTAACAACAGTCGGTGTCATGAGCCACTCTACACCTCCTACGAGGGCCTACATCATGAGATATGAAACTGTTTTAAAACCACAATTTGTCCAAGATGCAAATTTCAGTAAAGTAAATTGCTAAAAAGAATTAAATGTGCTTTATATATCTCTAGATTTAGGATGTGTACATAACGGATGGTATTAAGGCAGGACTTGATCTTGTTGAAAATATTGTCCAGCAAAAGACAGGGTTACAAAACATTTTCTCAAGTTTAAACTAAAAAGAAAAACAACTGTAAATACAGCATTGGATGAAAAGGTCTTCAGATTTACAATCCAAAAATAAAATACCATATAGCTTCCAATAGGAGCCGGGGCGTTTATTTCAAAAAATTGTCGGCCAACCCGGCGTTTATTAGAGACCGGCTTCTATTGGAGACCGGCGTTTATTCCATCACAGACAGAATGGTGATGGTTAATGGGTTCATTTTGTGTAAAATCATATCAGGAAATGCAGAAAATAACAGAGGAACATTTCAGGATTTATAGAAATGATGAGAACATTTTATTCTGTTCTAAATCACACTGGCTGTGAACATCAATCTCTGTATCAAAAATTATTTTGTCTTTCATGCCGATCATTTTCCTGGAGACACGAGCACCTTTTCCTTTGCTCAGTAATCCATGTTCAAACCAGTTCTTCTAATTTGTTGCTAGTTTCTCTGCTCATCAGGAAACCAGGCTTGTTCTTATTCTTTCTTTCTGCAGCATCTCTGCTGTTTAGGATTCACCCCAGAATTGTTACATGGAGCTAACAGCTAATGTTTTTAGCCTGTTAGCTGCACGGAGCTAGCAACTAATGTTTTTAGCCTGGTAGCTACACGGAGCTAGCAACTAATGTGTTTAGTCTGTTAGCTGCATGGAGCTAGCAGCTAATGTGTTTAGTCTGTTAGCTGCATGGAGCTAGCAGCTAATGTTTTTAGCCTGTTAGCTATATGGAGCTAACAGCTAATGTTTTTAGCCTGTTAGCTGCATGGAGCTAGCAGCTAATGTGTTTAGTCTGTTAGCTGCATGGAGCTAGCAGCTAATGTTTTTAGTCTGTTAGCTATATGGAGCTAACAGCTAATGTTTTTAGTCTGTTAGCTACATGGAGTAGCAGCTAATGTTTTTAGTCTGTTAGCTGCACGGAGCTAGCAACTAATGTTTTTAGCCTGTTAGCTGCACGGAGCTAGCAACTAATGTTTTTAGCCTGTTAGCTGCACGGAGCTAGCAACTAATGTTTTTAGCCTGTTAGCTACATGGAGCTAGCAGCTAATGTTTTTAGCGTTTTAGCTACATGGAGCTAGCAGCTAAAAACATTAGCTGCTGGCTCCATGTAGCTAATAAGTTTTTCTCATTTACTATGCACGAAAGACATGGATGATGTTAAGAGATCCGGTTGATTTATTTTTAAAAACTCTACAAAAACATCAGTGACATCTCCATGTTTGTCGTCATCAGTCTTCTTCACTCCTCCATCCATCTGCTTGCGCCATTCTCAGATACGATTAGGATTCATCTCAAAATGTGGTACAGATTCCTCATCAGAATGTTCTTTGGCATATTCCACCACAAAAAGTTTAAACAAAATGCAATAAGCCATGCTGCATGGGTCACAACATGAATGCCAAAAAAAACCAGCCCCCACCCTCTGCCTGACATGGCAGGAGGTGTGGGGGGGTTCACTTTTAGAGAGCGGCGTCTAAAACAACTAACACCTTTTCGACCCAGGGTTTATTATAGACCTGGCGTCTATTATACACTGGCCATTATTGGTAGATATACGATACTTATCATTAAAAAGTGTTTTTTTTTCAATTTGATCATTTCAAGCATTGTCATAAACAATCATAAATTTCATATTAAAAAAATATCAACAATCATCCGTCATGTTTACTGGATTTCCTCCTGAATTTCCCTCATTTCCTCCAGAGGAATTCTGGTCCACAAAGATTTGTGCTGTTTTCTCTGTTGGAGCTGATGATCGTCAACGATGAACTCAAAGACAAAACACATTCATAAATTAACTTTTGTACCAAAAACTATTTTTCATATTAATTGAATGTTTCAGATACATTTAAATGAAATGAATGTGAATAGATGGGAAAAGGCCAGGATTCAACAACATTAGCACAGTACATCGTTCACGTTCAGCTGACAATGACTCCTAGGAGTCTCTATGAAGTCCAAATGGTACGTAAAAAAGTAGGGTTTTTTTGCGTAATTGTTAGCATTCCGCGGCACAGTTTGAAGCTGTACAAGTTTTCGTTTAAATAAAAAACATAATGCCAAACAGTTTTAGTAAAAGTTTCACTCACCCAAACAGACGTTCTTGAATGTTGCTCACAGATGAACAGGCCGTTGTTTAAATTGGTAAATGATGTATAGGTATAGCCTATAACCACCAGGAGCAATGTATGGTTCATTGTATTGATCAAGGACATTTTGACACATGTTCAGGCAAGGCAGGAACCTAACCTGTAACCATTCCATTCAAGGGCTAATTGCTTCACCTCTGTTTCAAAGGTTAATTGACTGTGAATCCAGAAATCAGGAGTCTTGTGCTTCCATTGGTTCTGGTGCAAACCATTGACTGCATATAGAGAACTGGACAGAGGGGCTGAGATGTCACTCATACAAAATGCCTTACCTCTGGCTCCTGCAACCCCACAATCACTAATGGTGGCTTTTTATTTCTCTATAGAAGTCTAAGGACTTTTTATTTCTAAGAGCCAGCGGGTACTTCCTGTTTTGAATGCCGGGGGTGGGGGGGTCCACTCAGTCCAGTTTTCTATATACCATCAATGGTTCAAACACTGAAGTTTCTGCCCATTTTTCCTAATTAGTAGATAAAAATTAATTTGTCAGAAATAAAACATCAGACGTGGGACAGCATGAAACCCTGAGGGCGGACCCACACCGGCTTGCAGGAGGGTTCATTTCCTCAGATAGTCGACTTAAGTTAGCAAGTGTGAGACCTGAACTCTGAAGCGGATAAAACCAGGCGCTTCCCAGAGAACTATGCATGAGTGGGAAGATCCCAGTTCACCGGACAAGAGAGAACCTGTCTCACAAGACGAAGCAGGACTAACAAGAAGGTTGAAAACTGTCTCACAGAGCAAACGTGATGCAGTGAGGAGCTACACACCACTGAGTTTCAGCAGAACTCAAGCCTTTTCTTGGTGCTTATTTTTCCCACCTCGGACAGAAAACTGCCCCCTCTAGTAAGCACTGTTTGCCTTTAATAAGCAGTTTGCCTCAGGTTTACCTGTCTGTTGAATATCCAACGTCAAACTAACTTCACTGCGGTGTTTGCCTCTAGAAAGCTGTGTTTGTAATTAACAATCTGCTTCTGTTTGTGATCTGCCTCTGAGGGTCATATGTGAAAGCAAACCAGACAAAAGGCTGAAGTTTCTCAGCACTCCACACTTTTCGGGTGTAGTGTGGATGCTGTCAGAGGAAAACATCAATCCTCGTTAAAAGTGAATCTCATGGGAGGACGTGAAGGACCCTGGTTTCACCTGAGCAGGTAAACCTGTGGGTTGCTTTCTCTGGTCACCACTTTTCATCTGACACCAGGTTACTGAGGCTTGTTCCCCTCTGGGATAGTCCTAAAGGACTAAATCAGGTCCGGACCAGAACCAACCCCACATGTTGTAGAAAGATGAACGTTAAACACTGAGGGCAGGAGATCCGTTACGCCCTCAGGAAAGCTTCCGGTTAAGCAGCTCAACATGAACGTACGCTGATGAAGTGGGCTCCCGGCGGCCTGCTGGAGCACAACGGGCTTTCAGTGAACGGTGCTCCGGGTCCCAGCGGCCTGAAGGGAGGAGTGCAGGGCGGCCGGCGTCCAAACGGCGGCGGCTGACCGCGCGCGCGCGGGTCCGGGCGGAACATGAGCGGGTTCCTCACAGAATCGCCAAAATGACCCTCTTACGTCGGGATCTCTCCGTGTTGTTTTATGTCGGATGGCACACACAGTCGAGATTTCCCGAGCTGCACTAAAGAACAACGAACGCTAATCCGGCTGAACCCGGAAACTTCTGTTCCATATCCAGGTGACGCTTTCAAAGTAAAAGCCCTTGTTTTGTTACTGAAAATGTGACCCCAGCTCGTGACGGCCAGTGGTGTAAAGTACTTGAGTCAATGGACTTTGTTACTTTACTCAAGTATTTTTTGGCTACTTTGTACTTGTACTGAGTATCAACAATATAAGCAGCTTTTACTCTTTACCCACCTACTTTTTTGATTAAATATTTGTACTCTTTACTCCACTACAATTGAAAGGTCACTTAACGTTACTCATTACATTGTGATTGTGCACAAGAAGTCTGCATCTTCATCTACGTTACCATGGCTGGTTTGTTGGGTGGATTAGGATTATATAGCTATTTACAGGGTGCTGAAGGTACTGGATGCTATTTCTGAGCTAAATCATATAAACAGGGCCGGCCCTGGGCTGTATGGCGCCCTAGGAGCCGCCGCCGCATGGCTGGAGGAAAAGAAAGGGGGGTTAGAGCGCCCTGCTGTCCAAAACAGAAACCACACAACAAACTGGATTTTGTGGCCACAAAATATAAAATATATACATATTTGTTACATGAAAAGAGTTGTGTCAAACTGTCTGCATTTAAAAAAATTAAACATTGTGATTATGCGCCCCTCCTGCAGATGACGCCCTAGGCGACCATCTAGCTTGCCCAGGGTCGGCCATGCATGTTAACGTGAATTTGCAGCCAGCTTCCTAATACCAGGTGTGGCAACATGGCAGCACCCAGTGATGAAGCCAATGCCATCATATCAAAATGGCGGAAAACCTGATAGAACCGATGGATGTCAAAAACATAAGTTGTATTTTACCTAAAGGCTATCTCTAATATTCAAAAGTACGTGTTAACGTTAGCTTATCTTAGCTAAAGAATGAGTCGCCATTTTCACTGCAAGAACTTCTCAGCTTTTAATTTTACTAATGGAATTCTGTTTTTTAAAATAGGTTTTTTACTTGTGTTTGTGAAAAATAATAAAAGAGGTTTTTGGAGATGCTTGATCCAGATGGATTTCAGATGTTCTGCTCAGCTGGAATGTGCTCACAGGTGGAGGCGCATCTGTCTACTCTAAATAGCTCGGTTCCCTTAACGGTAGCAGGTGGGACTTTTGCAGTGAACTGTGAAGTTTCCACAATTTTTAGTCAACATCAACGTTCATTGTTCTAAAAATGTATGTCAGCCTCTATAGCAAAGTAAAAAAATGATCGGTTTCCTCGTTGTTGGATGTCTTGTAGCAGATAGTGCCATTCAGCTACATCCCCACTGCAAGAACTCTGGTCTGCATTGCAGCCATCAGAGATCGACGTTCATCTTTTGCCTTATTTAAAAAATTATCACTTTTGTCAAAAAGACTGCAAATAATTGCAATATTCTCTCTTTTTCCCATAAAATGGTAATCACAAAATGTTCCAATAAGTTTAAGTTTTTTTAGACACTTGCACTGCAGGACACCTGAGGGTTAAAGAAGTATTAACATAAAAGTACTTCTTCCATTTTGGAGATCCCCAACTCCCGCCCTTTGAATAAAATACAAATTCCGTTTTAGACATCCATTGGCTTCATTGTTTTTTTTTTTGTTTTTAAGTTTACCTGTCCAACAGCTGAGCTGTTTTTGGTATAAGCCCCTTTTGTAATTTAAACGAAACTTTATTAATATTAATTTTGTGTTGTTTTTGTTGGACCAGAAAGAAAGGGGGAAAGGGGGGGGGGTGGATTATAGATTTAAGAGGAGGACTAATGGAAAGGGAAGGTAGAGTTGTAAAACTACAGGTAACAAAATGCTGAAGCTTATACCCATTACAATAGTGAATGTTGGTCTAAAATGGGCGGGGCCTGTCCACACACTCAACTGTTACAAACATACCTGCCGGCTCCAAGAGTGTTCACAAACTTGTCCACATTCAGTTCACACACACACTTGTGCATACCAACCAACACATGTAAAGCATTACATTCTGACACGCACACTATTTGAAGGTGCAAATGTGAGCTGACGCCTGTGCTCAGGTGAATGTTATGTTAAGCTGAAGTGGATGAAGGAATGAGAAGAAAAAAAAGGAGGGAGAGCTCCCAGACATCCCCACACCAAGACCCCCGCCGAAGCAGCAGCGCGGACCAGGGCCCGCGCCCGCACCCATACTATGGGGTCAACGTAGGAGATCCGCCTGCCAGGCAGCCCGGCCAAGCACCCAGACCAGGGCCTGAAGGACCACCACATGGGCCCCCAACACCCGAGCGCAGTGAGGTACGGAAGCACAGAGTGCAAGGCCCAGCCCAGCCAGGGGAGCAACACCCCCACCCCACCCCAGAGAGCCCCACTACCCCAGAGAAGCCGGCCACCCAGGAGTTCTGAGAATCCCCCCACCCAGCCCCGGGTACAAGCCGGGGCCTCCTAAGGGAGACCAGGGAGAAAGCACGGCAGGGGTCAGCTACCCCCACCTACATATAAAAATATAAAAAATATATAGTCATTCATCATTTTCTAAACCGTTTCTTCCTTTTGGGGTCACAGGGCTGCCAAAGCCTAACCCGGCTACTCATGGGTGAAGGCAGGCGACAACCCTGGACTGGTCGCCAGTCTGTTGCAGGGGCCACAATCACACACCCATAAACACTCACATCCACACCTAGGGACAATTTAGAGAGAACTATTAACCTATAAAGCATGTTTTTGGATGAAGGGAAGAAGCCAAAGTCCCCAGAGAAAACCCACACATGCACGGGGAGAACATGCAAACTCCACAAAGAAAAGTTCCCCATTGTTGGTTCTGTCCACCAGCCAGGACTTGAACCAGTGGCCTTCTTGCTGTGAGGCAAGAGCGCTGAACACTGCGCCACCATGCAGTATAATTAGACATAATTTTTATAATTTAATATAGATATTATATATATATGTTTTAAGACTCTAAATTTTAAACAACACTCAAAAAGTGTTCCATTATTGTTAGGAGTAAATGAAACAATCTAAGAAACAATCTTAAAAAAGCCAGATCTAGAAATTAACAGAGTGATTTTAGCGTGGAACCAGCATATTTGGCAATGAAAAAGAACTGTATATCTTCCAATAGTGGTGCAGGTGTTTATTCCAAAAATCCAGCAGCAGGTGAGGCAGCAACAGCCCACGCCTCCCGAGCGCAGCACACACTGACTGGAGCTGCATCTAACACATGCGCTTTACTTTGGTCTTTTTATCATCATAAAAGACGCTTTATTTTAAAATTATCTCCTTTGTTTATTTCTCACCATCTAACTGATTACATTGGTGCCAGTTTGTGACTAATATCGCCTTTTTTATCAGCTAAAAATGCGATTTAGACACTAGATGAGGCAGGCAGTACGCCTGCCACAAGGCAGAGGGCGCTCGTGAGCCCAGAGAATGTGACACTGCGGCGGAAGAAAAATAGAACTTGAAAAGTGGCATTACCTGCGACAATGCCAGTGTGAATGCTGTTTGCTGAAAAGGCTAAAGCTGTTTGCATAATGCTCAAGTTCATACATGGCTTCCAGTTGCAGAAATTGCAAAAAGTGCGCAAAGAGTTAGCCCAAAAAAAAACCTAAGTAGCCTAGATGCTGAAAGCCAAAAACAAACAAAAGTAAACATATTGATAAAATGTGAGCTTAACTCGGAATTAGCCCCAAAAAAACCCTCAGTAGATGCCAATTTCGCATGAAAAGCTTGCAGGTAGCTAAAATATTAGTTTAATTTCAAAATAGCTCAAAGAACCTCAGCAGATGCCAAATTAGTAAAAAAAAAAAAGAAAAAAAAAAGTATAAAGTTGCTAAAATACTAGATTAAGTCAGAAATAGCCCAAAAAAAACTCAGTAGATCCTAAATTAGCCAATAGATCTAACACGTTGATAAAATACTAGCTTAACTCCATAATCAGCCTAAAATACCTCAGTAGATGCCAAATTAGGCAAAAGTAAGGCAGAGTACCCTGCTGCAGGTAACATTGTGGATGGACCCGATAGATTGGATGACAAATGGCATCCAAATCCCATGAAATCCCACGGAAGTTTCAAGGAAGTTGTCATCATATCCCAAACGAAAGTTGCCCTGTTATCTAAAGGCAGGAGATGGCGATCTCAAGTTGTACTTTTATTATTTTATTATATTTTTTGATGTAAAATGTATTATTATTATTATTATTATTATTATTATTATTATTCTAGGGCGTCACTGGATAAGCAGCAGGCCTAAAGTATTACAGTAATTTCGTAATTGCAATCAACATCGCATGCAAACCTAAAATGCTCATTAGGATCTGGAAAAAAAAGAAATGATTCAGTCCTACCTGGTGACCCTCCAAAGAATGCATTGCTTAGTTTTCTACATTCCAAGTGAAATGTTGACTAAAGTCACCAAATAAATGACTCACATTTCACAAATCATATACAGTGAAAGTATTCAGACTCCCTTAAAAATGTCCCTCTTTCTTATATTGCAGTTTTTTGTCTAAATCATTCAAGTTCATTTTTTCCTCATTAATGTACACACAGCACCACATATTGACAAAAAACACAGAATTTTTGACATTTTGCAGATTTATTAAAAAAGAAAAACTGAAATATGGTTCTAACTATTCTGACCCTTTGCTGTGACACTCATATATTGAACTCAGGTTCTGTCCATTTCTTCTGACCATCCTTGAGATGGTTCTACACCTTCATTTGAGTCCAGCTGTGTTTGTTCTACTGATTGGACTTGATTAGGAAAGTCACACACCTGTCTATATAAGACCTTCCAGCTCACAGTGATGTCAGAGCAAATGAGAATCATGAGGTCAAAGGAACTGCCTGAAGAGCTCAGAGACAGAATTGTAGCAAAGCACAGATCTGGACAAGGTTACAAAAATATCTGCTGCACTTAAGGTTCCTAAGATCACAGTGGCCTCCATAATCCTTAAATGGAAGATGTTCGGGACGACCAGAACCCTTCCTAGAGCTGTCCGGTCAAACTGAGCTATCGGGGGAAAAGAGCCTTGATGAGAGAAGTAAAGAAGAACCCAAAGATCACTGTGGCTGAGCTCCAGAGATGCAGTCGGGAGAAAGTTGTAGAAAGTCAACCATCACTGCAGCCCTCCACCAGTCGCGGCTTTATGGCAGAGTGACCTGACTGAAGCCTCTCTTCACTAAATGGAGTTACAGTCCCAGTGAAGCATGGTGGTGGCAGCATCATGCTGTGGGGGTGTTTTTCAGCTGCAGGGACAGGACGACTGGTTGCAATGGAAGGAAACATGAATGTGGCCAAGAACAGTGATATCCTGGACCAGAACCAGAGTGTTCAGGACATCAGACTGGACTGAAGGTTCACCTTCCAGCAAGACAATGACCCTAAACACACAGCTAAAATAACCAAGGAGTGTCTTCACAACAACTCTGTGACTGTTCTAGAATGTTCCAGCCAGAGTCCTGACTTAAACCCAATGGAGCATCTCTGGAGAGACCTGAGACAAATGCTGATCACCGAAATAGCACAAGGTATGAAGAAAGAAGTTAAAAAACTTTGACTTAATAAGAAGATGGGATATACGTTTTTGAGACAAATAAAATACATTTTAATCGCACACTTCTAATTTATTTTCCCAAGCCACACATAGCGTAAGGATGAAAGAGCCACATATGGCTCCGGAGCCTCGGGTTGCTGACCCCTGATCTAAACCAAAGAGTGCGCCAAATACTGTATAATTCTCTCGTGTTACCATACTTAACTTATTGTTTAGAAATCTGGGGAAGAACTTAAAACTTCTTTAAAAGAATTGTGAATTTAACAAAAAAGAGCAGTAAGAAAAATAAATAATGTTAATTATTGACAGCACACTATTGACAGCACATTATTGACATCAGTTATTTCTAAAAGCAAAGATTCTACAACTTTCTGATCTTACAAAACAGAGAACACTACAGCTGATATACAAAGCAAGACCTAATTTATTACCGTACATTTACTATCATTGTTATATCACAGATTGGGTGGTTATAGTCTCAGGAAAGAAAATAATTACTCATGGCACACAAAACTAAAAAGAGTTTTTGTTCAACAATATAAGGAGTTAAGTAATAGAACAGTCTAAATGATGAGCTGCAATTTACCAACATAAAAAACATTGTCAGCAAAAACATAAGATAATTAAAGTCACAAGCTGCTATGGATGGCCAACAGGCGCTACCCACTGCCCTTTCTGCCTGTTTCCATGCCCCAGCACCCTCTCCCCTGCCTCTATGCACCACGGCCATCCACCATTATACTTGACCGCTGCCCTCACCACCCTAATTTGATACGAACTTACTGTGAAGTAGCTACAACACACCCCTGACCTCCCTTTTAACCTCCTGGTCTGGTCTGAGCAGTCTGGGAAAAATTTAGGTAAAAAGCACTTTTTTCAAAATGGTGGCTTTTCTGTTGGTTTTATCTCCATAGCAACCAATTCATGTTTTGGTCGCCTGATGATACCGGACAGATCGATGCCAGTTTCGAAGAATCTGTAAAGAGAAACTTTTGCATTTCCTTAGCAACCAAGGTAATTTTATAGCCACGCCCATATTTCTAATATATTCGTATCCAGTTTTATACTATAATGTTTGCAACTATATAGTTGCAAATGACCTAATGATTCCCAATACTATTTTTATTTTTATAATTCCTTTTGTTCAATGTGATTGTGGCTTTTATTTTGAAGAGACGCAAGGAGGCGCTAAAAAGGAAGTTACCACTTAAGCTAACGTTTCGAAGGCTGCGCACTCCTCATGTCTGTGAAAATGTTTAAAAGACTGAAGTTTTGTAAAGCACCTCGTTGATGAGGGAACAAGGTTAGTAATAATTTATGTTGTATTAATGTTTTAGTTCTTTGTTTTCACATTATTTTACGTTATTGGCTAATTGTAGTTTGCCCAGTAGATGGCGCTGTGATGCCAAGCTAATGCTGTGTCAGAGTCAACTTTAAAATGAACGGTAATAGCTTGATGTATTTTATGCATGTACAGAAAAGAACAGAATGTTATTGTTGAATATGTTTATTAAAATACACAGCTAGTGAATTCGCACTTAAAGGTTAGGATTGTCAAAGTAATAAATTAAGTAATGCTGTAAATGGTGTAAAGTTCTGAAGTTTAGGAAGTTTAAAAAAACTGAGTACAGTGAAAAGGTACAAATGGTGATTGTGTAAACACTTTAAAAGATTTAATGTGAATTTTTTTATATATATGTTATTGTTTGTGTATTGTATGTGGTTTTTGTTTTGTTTTTTTCCAGCTCTTAAAGTGTGTTCACACACACACACGGTGTAATAAGAGGTTGTGAACCATCAGTTTATGAGACCATCTTTTCAACCGGGGATGCAACACTACTCAGGGCTCAACATATCACATTTTCACAATATTCCGTCAAAAAATGTGCAAGTAATAAGAGCACGGCACTTTTGTGAGCTCACAACGTGCTCACCACGGTCACTTCGCATGTGTTTTAAGTGGCTTACATGTCAAAAAAGTGTGATCCCCCTGATTTAGAGGTTCTCTGGAACAGTGAGCCTCAGTCCCCGTGTCTGTTTGATATATATATATAGATAGATATATCTATCTATATATATATCAAACAGACACGATATGATTTGATATTTATATATCAATGGCAGTGATGGAGAGCATTACAGCCCATGGCGAGTCCAATGACAGAAAAAATGAAATCCAGGGAAGAGTAAGGATGAAAGACTCTTCTGTTAAGTTCAAATTACCGGGAGCGGTCCTGTGTCATCCTCTAGTCCTTAACTGGCAGTTACAAAACAAGCCTACGGGATGCTGACCTTTAGGGGCAGAGTGGCAAAGAAAAAGCTATTTCTGAGACTATTAACTATTTTTATATTCATTGTAGGGCACATTTGGTAAATCAAAGTGTGACTTTTTGTGGAAAACAGAAAATTGTCTGTGTGACCTAAAGCTTTAGAACATTAGTACATGCTTTTCGTTTTTAAATGAAAATGCACATTTTTATTTCTGACAAAAAAAAGAAGGTTATCCTGGCAGAAGAAATAGGATGAGAAGTTAAAAGCTTTGACTCCTTCAGGTGAAAGAACTCAAACCCCACAAAGACAGCAACACTTTCTTTAATCGTTTGCTTGTCCATGCACCCCCCCCATGCCACATTCTCGGGTATATCCATCTTTAACAGAAAATAATCCACACTTGAGGAAGGCAAACAGCGGCCCCCTCCAACCTCCTCAGCCTCCAAACAAAAAGCGTAGACCTCAAACTTTGTGGGGTGCAGAGGTCACTCCCAGAACCATTCCCGCTTCAGGTCCAAAAATGCATAGAATGCACAGGAACGTCCCAAGAAGAAGGTGCTTTAGTCGGCTGAGGAAAAAAGACTCACCCCCCAACCTATCCTTCAATGCTTTATCAGTCGAGGTAAGAGGATGGGGGCTCTCTTTGCCCCCCTCAGCTGCTGTAATGTCTGCCCTGGTTGAAACCAGCCTGGTTAAATTGTTGCCCCCCATGTTGAAAAAACTGTTCAAATTGACCTCCTTGACTCAAACCAGAACCCCTCTGCTCCCCCAACCACCACTTTGTCCTCCTCTGCCTCCTCTTCCACGTCCCCCACGACCTCCACGGCCCCCACCCCGTTCCTGATGCCAGCTTCCATCCTGGTGATAGTTGTCATGGTAACTGCCTCCTCTCCCGTGATAACCAGGGTCCTGGAAGGTCCCCTGTCCACCCCCACCAGCTCCGTAGCTCCCTCTGCCCCCTGAATCATGGTACCCGCCCTTCCCCCTCCACTTCCCTCCCCCCAACTGCCCTGCACTTTCCCCCCTCTACCTCCTCCTCCTCTGCCAACCCTATCATCATGGCCCCCTCCTGCTCTTTCGTAGCCCCCCCTGCTGCCTCCATGCCCACCCCCATAGTGTCCTCCGCCTTGGGGTGCATCTTGACGCTTCTGCCAGGAGGGCATCTCTGGGGGCGGAGGCTCAATCTCACAAGGTCTGCCTCCCCTGTCTGGCACTCGCCCCATCAGAACCTGGGCATGAGAGAGGGTGGAAAAGAAAGACAGTGAGACTGCTTTCAAGAATTCCAGCTGAAACACAAGAACAATTAACTGGGAGTTTAGGGGAAAAAATGTACCCCATGTGCCCCCTCCTCCCCTGTTTTTGAGGAGGGGGACTGTAGGGGCCCCACCTTGTTGATGGCACAGGCAGTCTTCTCGCGGATCTTCCCGCTGCTCGTTCTCAGGATCTTGGAGAAGTCTTGCCGCGCAGCCAGCAGATGAGCGACGGAGACACGACTCCTGATGGCGAGTGCCGAGCGCAGCGGCTGGTACACCTTCCCCAGCTTCTCGGCCCGCACCTGCAGACATGACAGAAAACCTGCTAGAATTCTTTCCCCACAGGTACAGAAAGCCTACCAGCAAATATTTCCTGCCTATCAAGATACATTTACAACAGCCTCTGCAACACAAGTTCAAATGACCACTTCCAACGAAGAGTCTATGTAAACACACGCTAATCCAATCTTTTTGGATTCCATGTTTAAAACTCTTGCAGTTTCTAAGTCTGTTTTCTGGCCCCACATACAAAACATGCAGCCACTGAACACATGTTGAAACTGAAACCATTTGAACTTTGACCAATGAAGAACTCTGATTTGACAGTGATCTATGAATGGTCTCCCTTGTAATATACGCAAGTGTCACCATTTGTAAATTGATCATGAAAGAGAAAATTAAATTGTTTCCAACCAGAATTCTATTACACCAAGTTTTTATATATATATTGGAATAGAGCTGTGGAAAAAAAAGCCAGATTCACCAGATTTGCACCGCTTTGACATTTTGCACCAAGCCTCTTTCAACTGTGAGAATGTGCGCTAGTATCAGGTAGCGACGGTGCAGTGTGAAAATCCTATGCTAAAAGCGCTCAGCAAGTTCTTAACGCACATCACATGCCTGGTGTGTACATAGCATCAAGGTGTCTCATGATTTTATCCCAAATGCATGAAACCCCTGAATGTTTACAGGTTTGAGGAGATAAGATCTAAGACACTGAAAAGGTAATTTGATAGAAATCCGATGAAGGAAATGCACATCATGACTCATTCAACCCTAAACTCCTCTCACTTTCTTTTGGAAGAAATCCTCATGAATAAAAGCTTCACTTCATAAGGGTTTCAACCTCAAGAATATTACTTCAACGACAGCTATCAATATACCAATAGTACTTTTTCTCTATAGTAAAATGAATCTATCGCAATAGACTTATTTTGAAGGGTCTGAAATTAACACTCGCCAGCCGTGACCATTTTCTCTTCTTTGAGGTGTTAGAGGGTTAGAGGGTTAGTCATCACATGGTGAGTAAATGTTTATGTAAACTAAGTCATATTTATCAGCTCTTCTTCTGGTAGATGTCTTTTGTCCTCTTTTTCCCTACCGTCTGCACACGAGGTAAATAATCATGCAACACAACACTCCACCCTTACGCTCACTTCAGCTGTGCAGCGTTTAGTTTGGCTGATGAAACAGCAGAATATGTGGAGATTTCAAACAGGATTCCCATCAGAACTGGAGGATAAAGCTGCTTCACTTAAAGCAGAAACAGACAGATTAACAAAATGTGTTGATTTGGAGACAGCGCTGTTGTTAGACATCGTTATGATGCTAGCTTGTTAGCTAGTAATGCTATGCTGCTAACTAGCTGTTCTGTGTGTCCTGTGTGATCACGGACCGGTTTAACGTCAGACAGTATTTTCACGGACCGGCCTTTAAGATGTGGCGGATAAATACAACAAGATGAATTCATAGGACATTGATGAAAACTGTTTTTTCTAAAAAATAACAGAATTGAATCCACTGTTTTAGCAGCGTCTGTGTAGCATAACAGAGTCTGTGTTACACTGAAAACTGGGACCTTTCAGATGTTGTGTTCAATCCTCCTTAAAGCTGCAGCTTTAATTTTAACAATGATATATAATGACAAAAACCCAAAACATTTTACTGTTTTCAGGTGGTTTTTTGTCATGAATTAATATAAAATGTGATCATTTGGAGGCAACATTAGGAAACCTCTACTAAATCTGTCCTTGTTTTCTCAGCATTTGAATTTGAGTTTACAGTTAGATGACAATAAAGACGTGCTCACCATTTATACATTACTTTTATGGAATTTCATTTTCAAAAAAAAAAAACCAGAAAGGAAATCAGAAAACATTCCTAAGGTATTTCTGTGTAAAATAGAATCAGAATTTATCAGATAAAATATATTATACTTGTTTTTTCATCTACCAGCCAGCTTGGCCAGTGTTTCAAAAATTACATTTGGTCCCGTGTGTGGAGCTATTTTAGTTGTTTAAAATCCAACAAAAACAGAGTAACGTGAACTGTAAATTGTACAGAAGACATGTTCTTCTAAAACTGGAAATCCCACCAACCTTTTTATCACCTGAAGCAGTGACACCAAGAATGATCAATCTCAGACTGAAATAAACCAGAATTCTCCAGAACAACAACAAAGTTCAGACCTTCACAGCAGCAACAGTCTAAACTACCAGAAGAGATTCAGATAATTTGATTCCTAGTTTAATTCCTAGATTATTCAAAGAATTTTGACAAAAATATTTGTTAATTTTATGTTTGTTCTTTAAACTTCAAAAACATTAGAATTTATTTGTAGAATGAATGCTTTGTTTTTAGAACTGATAAAGCAGTTTAGTGTTCTGTTTTATTCATGTTCTCTTTTGAAACTTGAAAGTTTTTACTTTAATTTTAAGTTTCATTTGTAATTTTTATGCCTTTTTTTAGTTTTCTGGGGGAAAAAAACTGTTGCATCCTGTTGCTTCAGTGCATCTGTTATATTTAAAGTATGATAGGAAATAAATATCTAAATTCAAACAACCTGCTTATTTCTCTAATGGACCACAGAGCATTCAAATTTAAAATTTATAGCTAACTGGTGTATATCCTGATATATATCGTTATCATCTGATATGACAAAAACACTATTGTGATATAAAAAACTTCACTATTGCTCAGCCCTACTTCAAGTCAATTCTCAAAATGACAGGCTGTCAACTAAAGCTGTCACTAATGATTATTTTAAAAGTCGATTAGTCAACAATTATTGTTTACGTAATATGATGTGCAATTTTTTCCCAAAAGTGCAGGTACCAACCATGGAACTTCCCGTCATGGATGGTACCACTAGTCCTCAGCATCTGCTGTATTCACAGAAATGGAAAAAGTACATGTGTAGTTCATGAATTTCACTTTATGAAATATAAAAAGCCTGTCCAAGGTAAGCTGTGTGCTAGAACTAAAATCCCATAATTGTCTCTGAAGTTGCAGAGTTCCTGATTCCTGCACTAAACCATTGTCTAAACTTCCCATAGAAGTAGTAAACAGAAATATTTTATAAACATGGATTTTACTTTATTTCAATCAGTAAACACTAAAATATTCTCCAATAATTTTTCCATCATGACTTTGCAAAAGTGACTTAGGTAGTAGCCAGTGTTGAGTAAGCTACTTCTAAAAAGTAATTGATTACTTTTCTTAGTTACTGGATCCAAATTGTAATAAAATTACTTTAGTCATTTGAAAAAGTAATTCACTACTCCTTACTTTACTTTACTTTTTTTTTTTTTACTTTTGTTTCTCAAACAAATTCTCAACGTAAAAACTGCTTCACACAAACAAGATCCTGTTGTCTTTCATGTAACAGAGCTCCTTTGAAAGAGAGATTTTTAATCTCAATAGGACTTATCTGGTGAAATAAAGGTACATAAATTCATTAAAACTAAATAATAAAAAACTACATTTTTAAAGCAATAACCTTGGGCAAAGTATGAACATGATTGAAGACATAACCTGCTTCATCTGAATTCAGACAACAGTGTAAAAAATGACACAAAAATACTTTACTGTTCCAACATATGTGGTCTATGCTACAGCTCAGAGTCAGATGTGGAAAATCCTGTTATATTTATATTCATCTCTATCAAAAATGCAACCAAGCCAGTTTTTTGGAAACACAAAGAACTAATAAAGTTCTTAATGTATTCCATGACAATGAGTTGCACCGAATGCATCTCTCTCTCTCTCTCTCTCTCTCTCTCTCTCTCTCTCCCTCTCTCCCTCTCTCCCTCTCTCCCTCTCTCTCCCTCTCTCTCCCTCTCTCTCCCTCCACCTCTCTCCACCTCTCTCCACCTCTCTCCACCTCTCTCTCCACTGCCCACTGCCCAACAGTGGTTCCTCAAACAGCCACAGTCCAGGCAAAAGTCTCCAAGCATCCAGGACGGACTGATAAAAGGGTGGAACTCCCGTCACGTACAAGTGCGTGTGACAGAAAGAAAGAAAGAAAGTTTGACTTAATTTAGAAATAATCGTCTCTGAGTCCCAGGACGGAGAGGACTCTCGTCTTTCACTCCAAAGAACGACTTTAGAATTGATTCATTCATAACAGACACATCAGTTCACGGTGTGGATCTCTGCTCTGCTGATCACCTGCTGCTCTGTGGAGATGACAGGACTCCTTTCAGAACAGCGTCTCTCTTAGTCTCATCTTTGATCCAGTTTGGAAATCACCCTGCTTGCATCAATGAGTGATCGATCCCTGACTCTGCGCGCACATGCGTGCATGTATGAGCAGATTACTCCGTTTAGTTTTAAATTAATCTGCGTTTTCTTTTCATTTAAGTAAGAGAAAATATCAGAGCCTACAAAACCTAAAAGTAACAGTAACAAAGGTTCCTATTGTCCAGTAACTGTAATTAATTACCAAAATGTGATCTGTAATTCGTTACATTACTCTGTTACTGATAAAAGTAATGAAATTACAGTAATTCTTTACTTTGTAATCCGTTACTCCAACACTAGTAGTAGCCAGGGTGCAGCCCCCCAATCATGTCTTCAAATCCATCCTCTTCAACCATTGACAGAGGTCTTGTTTCTTTAAAAACCAGATTTAGAATGTTCTGTGTAAGTGTTTCAGTCTCTAAAAGAACTATTTGCTCCAGTTTCTCATTGTCAAAAAAATCTCACTACACTGTTGATAGAGAATGTGGGTTTTTAGCGTCCATTTATGTATTACATGTAACTTTTAAACCCTCATGATAATTAAACTAACAGTGTTAGATTTTTCATTCATTTTCCGAACCGCTTTATCCCTTTCGGGGTCACGGGGCTGCTGGACCCTAACCCGGCTACTCATGGGTGAAGGCAGGGGACACCCCTGGACTGGTCACCAGTCTGTCGCAGGGGCCACAATCACACACACACATACTCACATCCACACCTAGGGACAAATTACAGTCACCAATTAACCTAAAGCATGTTTTTGGACAGTGGGAGGAAGCCGGAGTCCCCGGAGAAAACCCAGCATGCACAGGAAGAACATGCAAACTCCACACTGAAAGGTCTCCCTATTGGTGACACTGTTTCAAGTCCCCCAGCCAGGACTTGAACTGGGAACCTTCTTGCTGTGAAGCAAGAGCGCTGACCACTGCGCCACCGTGCAGCCGTTTACATTTCTCAACAGGCTGCATAATAATTGTGAATTTACTGCACTTATTATTATGCAATTCTCTCACTGAAGAACTTTGCTTCTGAACAGAAACTATTGGTACTGCTGTGCAGCAGAAGATAAGAACATGTGACAGCCCTACTGTCAATGATTATTTGACTAATCGACTATAAAAAAGTCATCCACGCTAATTTAATATAATTGACGCATCGCTCTCTCTCTTGGATCGTAAAGCACAACTGGAAAGTTCTTTTATTTCCTCTCTCCCTGAGCTTTAGATGGTCACATAAAAGCTCAAACAAGCTCATCTTTCTAACTTCAGACACAAATATCACAGGAGATGAACACACGATTCAAACGTACCTCCATGAAAGAAGGAAAGAGGAAACGAGCGCAGGGAGTGGGGCTGGAGGAGGGAAAGGAGAGCACGCTATGTGCACAGAGGGGCAGAGGAGGGGCGCAGGCGAGGGGTGCGTTTAGTCGCTCTGCAGTTTATAAAGTTTGACTTGTTCTAATTATAAAATTGTTCTTTTTTTCAAATGTTTCACAAGAAGCTTTTGCATGGAGCTTCACAGAAGACTGATTTGTTTCTTATTATAATTACATCTATTGTCAGCAGAGCCATCCCTGTCGAAGTCGAAGCCACCGCAGGGCTGGAGGAAAAGAAAGGAGGTTTGGCGCCCCCTGCTGTCCAAAACAGAAACTATACATCAAACTGGATTTTGTGGCCACAAAATGTAAAATGTGTGTTTATATTCATTCATTTATATATATATATATATATATATATATATACATACATACATACATACATACATATACATTGCGTGAGCCAGTACCTTTGCTCTGTCAGACCAGCCAAAGGACTGCACCGTCACATCCAGACGCTTCAGCAGCGTCTTCCTTCGCACCTCGTACTCGTTCACCAGCGTCTGGTTTATGGCCTCTATCTTTTCCTGAAAAAGTACAGACCGGTTTATGTGTGCAGGGAGGAGGACCCCCCCACCACCACCCGAGCACACACGCGCACACAAAAAGGCGTCTCATTGTTTACCAAGTGCACGGGTCCCAGCGGCCTCTTAAGCAGTGGCTCCCCCACGTGTCCAGCTGGCACTCGACTCAGGGCTTCCTTTAACTGAAAGAGCACCTCCAGGTCATTATGGGCCCCCGATGGTCAAACATTCATTAAAATGACATGAGGACAAGGTGCTGCAGGAGGTCAAGCAGGGGAGAACATTTCTGTCAAACAGGTCAGGTTTCTTTTTGCGGGATCAGCGCTCCAGGCCATGACTGTAGACCCTGCAATGTTTGGATCAATTTCTGACTGCAGGACTAGAGTAATCTTGCACCTACTCAAGTAGGTGTGGTCATCTTGAGCAGAAGTCATGTGGCAGCTGGACTGACCTTCTTCTCGATGCCGGTGAAAAACTGGAACATGGTAATGTTGGCAGGAGGCTTGGACATGCCCAGAGCCATGCAGATCCCCTTTAGCTCCTGGAAGGCGGGGCTGCCGGACTCCTGGGCCTTCTTCTGAGGTTTGTTCACCAGGATCATCCTGGAGGCCTCCAGCTCAGACACCAGGAAAGCTGCAGCAGAGAGAAGGTGGTGCTTTAGGAAGCCAAGGAACTCCATCTAAAAAGGGAAATGACAGAAGTCTGGCAGGTGGTTTTGCTTCTCACTGACCGGAGATGGATGGAAGCGTCTTTGTTTCAGTGCTTCATGTGTGGACGCATAGTCTTCTACATTCATTTACAAGTTACTTTTATCTCTGATGTGTTTCATATTTCATGTTCTTCAGTTTCTGAAGACATTTTTAGATGTGAACTACATCATTTCAGGTTTAGTACGGACGATGGTTGACTGGTGATTGTCTACTAGCTGGGAATGTGAGTGTAGATATGTCTTTATGTGGAAGTGGAACTGTGGAGGGTGTGGTCCACCTTCACTCAACAGTGACTGGGAAAGAACCCCATGACCACCAAATGAATGGATGGATAAAGGACTTCCACATACGGGCTATCTTCAGGTCTGTTTTAAGCCAACATTGAATACATTGACAGGAAAAGAGGCTCTTTGGAAGCATAGGCCAGCTAAGAACTGAACTGACCCAGTTTATGTTGGTTTTAATGAGGTTGGTGCCTGTGTTAAGCCAGACTGTCGAACTGGAACCCTTTGAGGGAAAATGTCTTAAAAGCGAAGCTGGAGCGTACTCAGCAGCAGTAGACAGTGGCTCCTGCTGAGGAACCTCTGGGTGACATCTCCACCGGTGAGGGCAGGGTAGGGGCAGGCCAGCTCGGACAGAAGACCGCTCATCTCCAGCTGGAAGCTGTCTGCCTCAGTAGGACCTGCGGCGCAGAGGGACAGCAGAGCAGCGTGACACAAGCAGGAAGTAGATCTGCGCTTCATTAGAGAAAAGTTGCTGAGCACAGGTCAATCATCTCACAGTTGGTGGCGTGGACGTTCTCCTCCAACCTGCAGTAAAGTCGGAGCTCCGACACAATCCAGGCACAGACCTTGGTGAACTCTGGGAAGCTGCCGCCCCGCAGACAGCTCTATCCAGGGCTCCATCGTCCAGCAGTGGACCCTGGTACCTGGAGGAACCACATTCATGAACGCGGCCCCTCCGCAGCAGACTGCAGTTCTGAATGGATCACTTTCACTGACTGTATCAGAGAACTGGAATAACTGGTTTTTTCTGGTTTCAACCAAATGAAGCCAGTTCAGTCGGCATTTTTCTGCTATAGCAATGCCACCATTTGGAGTTGGACGATGTCAGTAAGTAGTGATTGGTTCTTTCTAATTCAACTATTGTCGGGAAAAAAAAAGAGTGAGCTTGTTGGAAGTCCACACCCCACCACTGAAAGCGGGCTCAGGAGAAGCTGTCAAATGTTTTGAACGCTAGAGGTGGGACCAGCAGGCACCACATGCTCTGAGTGGTCAGAGGTTGAATTTTAAATTATTTTATGTCCTCCATCAAGAACATGTTCAAAACAGCATTTTTATGAGAAGGGCATATCTGCAGGCACGGAGGCCCAACAAAACTCTAAGGACTACACGGGTCTACAGGGTGAAGTTTGTCTCATTACTTTCTGCAGACCGTTTGCAGCACATCGCACACGTGAGGGGTAAAAATCTAAAAGAAAATGTATCAAAGCACTGCAAAAATATAAATAAATTGGTAATTTATCACATGAATGTTAAAATATAAAAAGTAAACTACCAAAAAAGTCAGTTTTTTACAGAAACAAAACGTTGATGTCTATGTGTAGCTTGGCTTAGCTGTTATCCAAATATATGTTGTTTGTGCAAATCTAAAATTCATGATGGTTTATTAGCAATACATCCTTTACCATCCTCCTGCATATATCGTTTTGTATCTGTCCATCTTTTGTGTGTACATGTCATCTTTTTCTGTTGTGTGATTCATTAATTTTGTCTCATTGTAACCCAGAAGTGGTTTTTATCAAAACATGGGAAAACGTAAACGAAATCACTAAGCTGCACCCAGCAGCAAGGAGGCGCTGTTGCAAAAACCGAGGCTGCTGAGGTTGTTGTTGGGGCTCCGAGCTGCACCTTCTTCTGCAGGTTTTTATGGAAAGAGGTCTTTCAGGGAAACAGATTCCCTCAGATTTGGTTTTCTGCTCCATAAGCTTTACAGGTTGTCTGCAGGTTGTCGTTCAGGGCCCCACAGTAGACACGCCCCTGCTGCTGCGTCATCGTTTCTTCATGTTACCGTTCATGTGTTCACACCAGAGCCGGGCTCCGCGCGTGCGTCCCGGGTCTGGCTTCTGCCTCAGTCATCACGCTCGTGCTGACACGGAACACCCGAACCATTCCGACACCGGTCCGGAGCAAACTGGTACTAGAACAGCCGCTTGTTCTGCTTCCTCAGTGTCACGTTAGCTGTGCTGAGTGTGCTCACATGCAGCCGGGACCGGAAGTGCTGGTTTACCTGCTGACCGTGAAACTAACCGCGTGACTCACCCCAGATCCTCCAGAGACAGAAGCACGTCGTTCTCCATCAGGCTGAATCCTACGACGAACCGAACCGAGCAGCACCGCAGCACAGCTGCTTTCCCCGGGACCTCCGCTCCTGTGGGCTTTATGTCAAGCTGCTGACACGGCGTCGTTACTGCCCCCTGCTGGAGCGGCGAAGAACCACACAAAGTTCACCAAGTCTGGATTCATGGAATTGAAATGTTGGCATTAAAATACAGTAACTGACAGCTCAGTATAGCAGCAGCTTTATAAATTAATTTAAAAACGGGGTTTAGAGGGTTTTCATATCTATAGATGGTTTTTATCAATAGAAAATTGATAAAAACCGTTATGATCCACTGCCACCTTACCCCATCCACTGCAGAATAGTTCATCAATAGAAGTGTCAAAGCATAACAAATCGATCAGTCTAATGAAAGAAGAAAGAATGCCTTCATATGTTTCTGATGCTGTAATATTAATGTGGGGAAACAGCCTGCATGTACATGCTTTGTAGTCATTTCTTTTTTCAAACAAAGGTGTTTGAAGTTGATACCGTCTCGTATCGTTTAGCTGGAACTTCCTGTCCCTCCAATCACAAAGTGGTTCACTTTGAAAGCTTAAATGAAAAAAAAAACAAAACAATGAAAAATATTTTTAAAAAAGCTTTAAGGTCAACAACGATAACAGGAATAACAAATCTTCGAAATATCTGAAGGTTTTCTTTGAATATTAAAACAAATTTATTAAGATTCTCAAAGTCTTGGTTTAATTTTAATGCTAGTCTGTTTCAGGGCATCCCACTGACTCACATTCACAACTACGGACAATTTCGACAATTTATGAGGAGTTATTATTAGCAATTTTTGCAGTTAAAATCTGTATCAATTACTGTATCTTTATATAAAGTCTAATTCTGTTAACTACATACATATTCATAAGGTTTTCTGTTTCACATTGTCTGCTATTTTAAGAATATTGCATTCAGTAGTGTTAGATATAAACCAGTATGAACTGTTTATGTTTTATTGCGAGTTAATAACATTGGGCACAAAGCAGTGATCTCTGTGGGTGACCAGGGCGCCCATGTTGTGAGTTTGGTCAGTTTTGTGGCTCGCGATCTGTTTTTCCAAGATATTTTTAAAATGATTTTTAAAATATTTTTTTTTTTCTATATACAGTAAGTTTTTGTTTAGATTTTGCTTGTTTGTTGAGTTATTTTATTTTATTTCTATTTTCATTTTTCGTTCTCTTTTTTTAGGACTACAGCAGTGTTAGTTCGAAAGCAAGAAGGTAAGTACACATCTACAACTTGCATTCTTCAAATACACTTGTTCACTCTAAGAGACAGTAATGATATTGGGATTTCTGTGGAGATTGTTTAAACAAGAAGGAGTTCTTGTGATGTTTTGGGGATTATTTCTGGTGAGTTACTGAGGAATTGTTCATGCTTGTCTGGATTGTTCTTCTGGGGTGTTCTTTATTGACGGTCCCTGCCTGCTTCTGCAGCTTCACATCAAAGCAGACCTCGAAACTCAGAACAGGGGGATCCTATGTATCAAAAACCTCCGACTGAACTCGCTTTCTGCGTCACCACAGACAAAATTAACCAGTCCATACTGGTCAACACTTGCCCAATGTTTTGCGGTATAACATTTGTGGATAAACTAAGTTAGAAGAGCGAAGCAGAGTGGCGATATGGTGATGATCATGTCTATGACACACTGTTGTTTTCAACTTGTAACTGCAGGTCAATAGTTATCATGAGCAGATGAAGTTGTAGTTCTTTTCTTTAGAACAGAAACTACAGGAACAAAAAAATGAGAATAAATAATACGTGGTAGTTTCCCACAAAATATTTCGGACAAAAATCCCCTGTTTTTTTTTATTACTGAATGTAGTATGTTTCCATAGTGCGTCATGTGTTATTCTAAAGGATATTTGTCAGAAACATAAGGGTTTTGTTGTTGTTGTTCACCTTTCGGCATGTCCTATCAGGGATCGCCACAGTGAATCAGCTTTCATGACCTGCATATTTGTTTCCGCAGAGTTTTAAGCCAGATGTCCTTCTTGACACAACCCAGTATTTTATCCGGGCTGGGGACCAGCACAGGAAGACCCAGACTGGCTGCGTGCAGAGGCAGTAGTATGAAGGGTTAGGCTGAAACTGGAATAAGCTGATCGCATCTCCTGGAAAATCCCACACAGCCAACGGAACCATCCAGCCTTACGAAGTGTTTTCTATACAAAACAAAAAGGACTTTCACTCCCGTCCAGCAGGTGGCGACACTGCAGGGTCTGCTTAAAGTTAGCGGACAGAGACCAGCACCATCCCGGAAGTTCCGCTACATTAGCTCGCACCAGTAGCGGGAGATGTCAGTCCAAGAGAAGGTTAGGCTGCTGCTCAGCCGGCAACGTGGAAAGCCGGTCCTGAAGCCGAACCGAGCTTTGGTTCTGAAAGACGCCGTAGCGATCCGCAGACTCCGGAAAGGCGGTGAGGGAAGCGCACGCGCCCGAGACTTTCCCTCGCGAGTTAGTGATATTTGATCCCAAAGTTAAGCTTTATCATGTCACGCATGCAAAACACACGTGAAGAAAAGGAAACGCGGGGCTTCACGCACAAAGCGGCGTGCGTTTAGTCTTATAGGCGGGGATATAAAGTAGATCAGGGTTTTCATTTCATGTGAAAACTGGAATTCCATCTTTCTGACTGCTTTGCCGTTTTTGGCCACAAGATGTCAGCCTCATAACCACGACTATCAGAAAAGTGGACAGCGAATGTGACGTCACCTTTAGAAAATAGACGTGTAGGAGATGACTTACCTTCAGACTAAATCTGAATATTGTAAAATGCTAATTATTACTCATTAAAGAAGTGCTCAGCAGAATATCTGTAACATCCACATTCAAAAGGAAGTGACTTTCCTCGGTATACTAATCAGAAATGATCAACTTTCTAGATCTCAATCACATTTTCCCCAAATGATCAGGAAAGCAGAAAGGAAATTGAATCAATGGTTACAAAGAGATTTGACAATAAGAGGCAAAGTTTTACTTTCTAAAGCTGAAGGTCTGTCCTGCTTAACATATGCAGCTCTCTTTAAACGTAGACAACAAAATGTGCAAAGACATTCTCTTTCATTTCATTTGGAAAAATCGTACACATTATGTTAAAATGTTATGATAAATACTTATGAAAATGGGGGTTTTAATGTCCTTGATTTTACATAATTGAATAACACGTTTAAAATAAACGGGGCCAAGCACTTCCTCTTAAACCCGGCTATGGAACAACAACAGAGATTTACATCAGTAATCATGTCAAACATAGGATAACTGGGCATCAGAAGATTGACTGAAAGGGAGTGGGAGGAAGCGAACTTATATAATCCCACCCTGACTCCACCATACCATTTATTTTACATTAGATATCAACCGGTTCATAACTAATAAGGTATTTATACTGTACTGACAGTAATACATGTCATTAAACATCCAACAATAAGTCAGACTGCTTTGCATGTAAATACAACACTATTTTAGACTTGAATGGAGCTTATGCAAAAATAATAACAATAGGGAATAACAGTCTTTTTTTTTTCTTCCTTTCCTTTTTTTCTGCAGAATAGTTTCATCAAAAGAATCAGTGATGTGAATAAATCAAAAATACTAATAAAAAGAATAATGATTTTAAAAAAAAATAATAAAATATCAAATAAATGCAGATTATTTTCATCAGAAAAGTTGTTTCTTCAGATCAACCTTAAAAAGAAGCAACAATAAATCACTTATGTCTGAAAGATCATTTACTTTAATCAGATATAAAGAATCAATAAGTGCAGGTTGTTTCATTAGTAGATCCTTTGTCATGAATCACTCTTTAGGGAACCATGTCAAGTGATTTGATTAAAGCTTTTGGCCAAGACTGTATACCAGCGTTCTGCTCCTGATTAACAGCCGTCCTTCAGGTTAGAACAGAGTTTATAGAGTTCTCCTCGTTATGACTGCAGACTTTGTGTTGTCTGCAGGGCAGAAATCGTTGCTGAAAATCAGGTCAAAGTAAGAGTTAGTGGTAAATCCAGGGCGCCATATTTTCTTGAAATCATTTTGATTCTTATTTCGATTCAAATAAAGGCTCAGACGTCCGTGACCACACACTTCTCAAAGTCTTTCATGTTGGTGATGACCACAGCCTTGGTCAGGTCCGGTGGACCAAGTGGTTTTACGTAGATCCTGGAATTCAGCACCCATGTGCTCTGGATCTGTTTTTTCCGCTTCAGGAGTCGGGCATGGTTAGCCAACAATGTGTTACATTTGGATAAGTGATCATTAATAAAAACCGCTGTCCCTTTTAGCCGTCTTCTTTGCTTCATCAGAGCTTTTGTGCTTTTGATTCACAAACCCGTATGAGGATTGCTGGTTTATCTGACTCCTTTCTCCTGGGAAGAGGGTGGCAGATCTCACTATTATTAAAATCCAAGGAAATCCCTTTGGAAGTCAGGAATGATTGGACTTGAGCCTCCACGGTCTCAGCTGCTGCCATAGCAGCCCCGCTAGCCTCCATGCTAACATTAGCTCCACCAGGCTTAGCTCTTGGTTTGAGTTGAAATCCCGTGAGAATGATATTATTCATTCTTAGTTGTTGATCCACGTCGTTCTGTCTTCTATCCTGGAGGTCGATTATCCCGTTGTTCATTTCGTACTTTTTCTTGTCGGAATTTCTGCACAAGCTCCAGCAGAGGTGTTAGCTTAGCCTCCAATGCCAAGTTAGTTTGGCTTGGATGTCAGCTAATACAACTTTAAGTTCTGCCAGTTCAGCCTTTGGTGCCATGTTCAGCTCTCTCTACTGCACAATCTCTGATTTTTAGCATAAAAAACGCTCCAAAAAACATCAGGAATCGAGAGCCGAAAAGACATGTCCGCTTTGCCGTGAACCGGAACCGGATTATGAAATCAAAAGAAGTGAGCAGACACAGAACAGAAATGTTGAAACTGTCCACCTGATGGAGGCTTTGTCTCAACAGAGGCCACCTGCATCACTGAGATGTCCGTCCTCATGGCCTGCTGGAAGCAGAACAACTTTGTTGACAGCCTGTGTTCCACTGAGATCAACAGTTTCTACACTTGTGTATCCAAAGCTCAGGTATGTCTCTAATTCTGTAGGTCAGCCGTGACGAAAACGATCAAATGCACAAAAAGATGGTGCTCTGCCATTCTACTTTCAGACTTGATACTAAATCATCTTCAACTGGCTTTCTGGTCAGACTGATCATCAACTGACCTCAACAGGAAAAATCACATCCTTTAACTGCTGTGAGAAGCAGAAGTGCATTTCTATGACAACAGTAGAATAAGTGCTGGAGAGGATTTTGTTGGCCCACCTGAGACCTCTGGTGAAATCATCCCTCGAACAGCTCCAGTTTGCTGACCAGCCACGCCTGGGGGTGGACGACGCTGTCATTTATCTGCTGCAGTGAACTCTCTCACACCTGGATGGTGGGGGAGACACTGTGAGAGTCATATTCTTTGATTTCTCCAGGTCCTTCAACACCATCCAGCCCTGGTTACTGGGTGAGAAGCTGCAGGTGATGGGTGTCAGTGAGTCCTTTGTCTCCTGTTTCATAGATTACTTGTCATACAGGCCTGGTTTGTTCGGTTGGGCAGTGTCCTGTCTGATGTGGTGATGAGTGGTGTGGGAGCCCCACAGGGCTCTGTGCTCTCTCCTTTCCTGTTCACCTTGTACACCAGCGACTTCCAGTACAACTCTGAGACGTGTCATCTCCAGAAGTTCTCTGATGACTCTGTGGTTGTCGGCTGTATAAATGGTGGACAGGATGAGGAATACAGGAAACTGGTGGATGATTTTGTGAGGTGGTCTGGAGTAGATCACCTTCAGCTGTATGTGGACCAAAGAGATGGTGATCGACTTCAGAAGGAATGACAAGCTTCCCAGTCCCTCAGGATCCAGTGCAGGGATGTGGCAGAGGCGGAGGAGTATAGGTAACTGTGTGTAACCATCGACAACAGACTGAGCTGGAAGACCAACAGTACAGCTGTGTCCAAGAAGACCTGCAGCAGACTCTACTTCCTGAGGAATCCAAGGTCCTTCAACATGTTGCAGCAGGAGGCTGCAACCAGTCTGTTGTAGTCAGTACGTTGTTCTTCTCGCTGGTCTGCTGGGGGGGCAGCGTGGCGGCCAGCGACACAAAGAGGCTGAACAAACTGACCAGAAAGGCTGCCTCTGTAATCGGGTGCAAAACCGACACTTTCAAAGCTGTGATGGAGAGGAGAACTTTGAATAAACTCGTATCCATCATGAACAACACTCAGTATCCTCTCCATCCTGTACTTGACGGTCAGTGGAGCGGCTTTTCCAAGAGGCTAAGACAACTTGACTGCTACACCAACCGCTACAGGAGATCATTCCTGCCTCATTCTATTAGATTATAGAATTCTTCATCCTCGTGCCACAGATAGAATCTCTGATATTGACTTTTTTTCCCGATATATGTTACTGTCGTATTGCTTCTGTACACTGCTGCTGCAACATACAAATGTCCCAAGCCGGGATCAATAAAGTATCTTTATCTTTAAGTTTTCTTCTCTCACAGGCAGCGATGAGGAATCAGTCAGACCAGAGTCTTCATCAAGGACGTCTGCCTCCAAAACAAGCCCTCACCCTGCTGAAGAGGTTCCCCAACATCCAATCAGAGATTTGACCTGTCACGTGCACACCAACAGAGGCAAAAGGACAGGGGGCGGGGCTTCTATGATTAGGTTATGGTGTTGAGCCGTCAGCAGCTAGATAACTGAGATGATGTGAATATTTGTTAAATGTTTAATAAATTGTTCAACTAAACTAACGGCCCTCACGGCTTCACTGAGTTGCACACAAGCTTCTCCTGAAGATCCCATCCATCATGTTCTAGTAATGATCCAACATAAAGTCTTCCTGATGCTGTCTCAGCCAGCAGCCACCACTTCAATAAATATTAAAGGCAAGTTGGATTTGTAGGACACTACAAAGTCCCACTGCAGTGAAAGCACCACGACATACACGCGCACACACAAACAAATATGAATGGAGCTTTGATTGATCAGGTTTATTTCAAGCATTAATTGTAGACAATACAAGATAAATCACTAATCAAACTCATTACAGAATTAATGAAATGCATTGATTTAAAATAAACAAAAACAAAGACTCACTAAAGTCACATTTGATTCATTAAATATAGTGATTAATAACCAAAGTCTAGTAAAGCTTGGTTGATTGCTTAAAAAGGAGATAGTAAGAAGCTAACTTTTATAATCCCACCCCTACTTAATTACTTCAGTTTTTAATTTTCATGTTTCAGTTGTGATCAGGTCAATGCAGATTTTTTCATGTAACAAATTGATTACTTATTGATTAATCTTAGAAAACATTCTTTCATGATTTCAGTAAACAATAACACGAGTCACCCATCATATGACACATGTGTAATCCTCATTGATAATCATCAGAACACAGTTTCATATTAATCCAGAAATCATCGCTACTCGTAAATGATGTTTTCAACTAACAATAAAGTCTTTATTGATTATAATCTGAAAGAATTCTTAGGTTTTTTTTAGTACGCATGATTCTCACTTTAGGCAACTAGTATGTAATAATCATTGATAATCATTTCAACAAATTGCAGATCAAGCAGCTTATTGATTGTAATTAAAACACTTCAGTAATTGCTACTGTACATTACACAGTAGAATACTCATTGTAATTAAAGGAACTTGGATTATTTCACCACATTCAAGTTCACACATCCACAAATTATAAAGTTAATCTTTATCTCTTCCTATCCTCACATTGTTAAATTTGTTTCTTTAATCCATCCATCCATCTTCCTCCGCTCATCCAGAACCGGGTCACGACGGCAGCAGTCTAAGCTAAGATGCCCAAACTTCCCTCTCCCCGACCACTTCTTTCAGCTCCTCTGGGGGCCCCAAGGCGTTCCCAGCCCAGCGGGTCCTGGGTCTTCCCCGGGGCCTCTGCCCAGCGGGACATGCCCAAAACACTTCTACAGGGAGGTGTCCGGGAGGCTTTCAGATCAGATGCATGAGCCACCTCAACTGGCTCCTCTGAATTGTGGAGGAGCAGCGGTTCTACTCCGAACTCCTCCCGGGTGACAGAACTTCTCATTCTATCTCTAACGGAGCGCCCACCCACTCTACGGAGGAAGCTCATTTCAGCGGCTTGGATCCGGAATCTCGTTCTTTCGGTCAAGACCCAGAGCTCATGACCATAGGTGAGTATTGGGGCGTAGATTGACCAGTAAATTGAGAGCTTTGCTTTCTGGCTTAGCTCTCTTTTCACCACAACAGACCGGGATAGAGACCACATAACAGTGGACGCAGCACCAATCCACCTGTTGATTTCACACTCAGATCTTCCCTCACTCATAAACAAGACCCCAAGATACTGAAACTCCTCCACCTGGGGAAGGAACACTCCACCCACCCAGAGAGGACAAACCACCTTTCCCCGGTCGCCTTTCCCCGGGGGCCCCACCACCTGCAGGAGAGCTCAGAAGGGGCCGGTGCACTGTGGTTTGGGTGGCAGTTGAAGGCGAGTGCCTCGGTCATGGAACGTGGTTTCTTTAAACATTTGCTGTAATTTTTAGATGTTTGAACATCGTTTGAGCTCATTACTTAACCCGTTCCAAAGTTTAGAGCCGCACACAGACACACAGAAACTTTTCTTTGTGGTTCTTATCAATTTGATCTTGAAGTTCCTACATCCCCTCAGTTTATATCCTACTTCATTTTCTAAGAACTGTTGGATATTCAATGGTAATGTTTTTCCACTGGCTTTGCAAAAATCGACAAGGTGATAGTCTGGATTGTTTGTATTATCAAGATAGCCAGGTTCATGTAGAATTCTGACGCTTTCAATGAAGACATTATTTATTGTAGCTGAGAGCTCTTTATTGGCCTTGTAATTACCAAAAAACGTCACATTTGTCAAGATTCAAAGATAATCTGTTGTAATCCAGCCATGATTTTATTTTGTTTAACTCTGTATTTACCACATGGATAAGTTCCCTTTGGTTGTCTGTAGAATAAAATATTTCTGTGTCGTCAGCAAATAAAATGAACTGAAACTTTTGAAACATTTAATTTATCATTTATGTAAATATTGAATAGCAGTGGGCCCAGAATTGATCCATGAGATTTGATCAGTTACCGCAAACTTTATATTTTTTTGCACATGAATTGGGACCCCTCCACCTTTTTTGAATTTTATTACACTTTTTGCAGTAAACAGAGCTGTGAAGTGCAGCCGCTCTATGCCTCCGTGGCGTCGTGGCGTCTTCCTTTCTGTGATAGCTCTGTCTATTTGAATGAGACAGGGTTCTGCTTTTGAAACAGGACTTAACTGTTTTGGGAGAGAGATGACATTTTGATGCTGATCCAGAGAGTTTTGCTGAGCAATATAGACTGTTTTGGCAAAAGCACAGAGAGCTTTGAGAATGTCATTTCTGTTTCAAGAAATGAGCCAGAGAGACAAAAAACACTTTTGGCGCAGCAGGATGTCCCAGAAAAGATCTGTGCCACTTAAGGAAATTCTTCAGAAGTAAGGGCCACTGTGACCTGAAACCAAGACGTAGACACCTCCCTAGCAGATCTAATGCCAATAATCTGACTAGGAAGAATGTAAAGCCTGCATTGTCTTCTTTCTGAAGAGATTAAAAGTGCTCAGACCAGTTCTGAGACTGTCTTTTGGTACAGAAGCAGCTCTGATCTCTGAGTTGTGTGCATTCACACAAATAGAGAATATCCAGCTCAGTGGCCTTGTGGGGCCTCGCTCCGCCCCCACGTAAAAATAGGATCAGCTTGGCAGCGAAAATCTGAAAGATGAATTCAAACTGAAAACTAAAAACTGAAAGTAAAGAGGGAGAGACAGAAAGAAAACTTTCAAATATAAATAAAACAGATTAACATTTTTTAGTAACAGTTTTAAGTTTAAGTTTTTGTTTTTATTCAAGTTTAACATTTATTTTGTTTCAATTTTTAAATATTTCTTTCAAGTTTACAATCTTAATATTCCAAATTGACTATTTTGTTTTTAAGACAATACAGTAATTTATAATAAACTAAAGTTTAAAAGTGATAATCCTGAGTTCATATTACATGTTTTATAATTTGATCTTTGATCACACTTTAGATGAGGTGCTTCCTAACATCCTATAAGCACAATAATAATGCTTGTTCATGTCTTAACAAAGCTTGTTAAAGAATCTTAATATAAAATGTTATCTATATTTTTTCTACAAAGTTGTGTACAAAATATATATTTGTGCACAACTTTGTCTTTATGAATACGTTTCTTATTGACAGTTTCCTTACCTCATCCTTGGCGCTCCCCCAGGGGAACAAATGTCACATTGCTAGGTGTGACAACTGATGGGACTTTAACTTTAGGCAGCTTCTTGAAATGTAAATGAGTGAACAAAAACATGCAGACAGGGCTGTGCCTCTCAAGTCATCTTGCCCCACCCACAGGTGGGTGGATGGACTAAAGAAGACGTTCAGCTGCTCCTCCATTAGGTTGCAGAGAGGATGGAGCTGCTGCTGTTGACTGCGTTGGTTTTGTTGCCGTCCTGCAGTGGACAGTTTTTGAAGCACTGCAATGGGCAGCCCTGCCCAGAGTTCCATGTCCTGGAGGCCAACAAGGTATGCTTCCTCCACACTAATTCCCAGGGGGCTTAGAGAGCGCCTCAGCACCTCTCCCTCTGTGTGCAGGACTTTGAGGTGCGGCAATACCCCCCCACGGACTGGATCTCCACAACAGTGGAGGGCTCCGATTTATCTGCTTTTCTCGCTGCAAGGTCTAAGCTAATGGATTTTTGTGGAAAACTTTCAGAGAGAGGTAAGCTGCTTTTAGAGTTTTTATTAACTAAGATCATGTGAAGCTTTCAGTTTTGTTTCTGAACACTAAGATTCCAAGAGTTCTGTGGGATCTCATCAAGGTTTTTTTTGTTCCAGGTCAGGCATGTAAGGACACCTGGCCCGCCATCTTCACCATTTCAGAAAAGACAGATGGCCAGACGGTGACCTTGTCCTGGTTTCTTCCTCTTGGAACAAATATTGAGACGTTGGACATGTCTGTCACACTAGAGCACAGAGACGCAGCTGTCGTCTTCACAAGGTTAGTTCACAGAACACTAAAGAAAACAAAAATGTGAGAACGATGCCTCACAGGTCTGACTCTTCTGTTTGTAGCTCCTTCAGTGGTTTTCCATCCCTTGGAAATGCCCTGGAACATGTGGACGTTCTCCGGAAATCCTTAACCAAAGCTGGGAAAATCTTCAATCCTCACAAGTACATCGGAGCGAGTTACAATGGTTTTTCAGCTCTGAGTCACTACAACGAGGTGTGGATGTTTGCTGTCTGATGAAGATTTCTGGTCGAGAGTTTGCTTTAATTTTCCTTCAACTTTTGGAAGCTTTTGAGTCGTTCCAAAAAATAAAAATAAAAAAAGCTTTAAGCCAAAAACCAGGAAACCTTTTATTCTGCAGCTTTTATCTCTGTTTTTACCTGTTTGCCATTTGAATGCTGCTCCGAGGCTGAGCTGGGCTTTACAGCAACTGTGTGTTGAAAACAACACTGCTGTGCGATCTGAACAAAGACTTTTTAATGAAAGAAAAGCTGTAAAGTTGCTGTCTTCTTGTCATGACTTTTTGTGGGGTCTGGGATTTAGATTCTGCCATTCATACTTCCACATGAGGGTCCTGGGTCGCGTCCTGCTGTGACTGGGGAGATGGTCCTCAAAGGAGACGGTCAGAGGAGATGATAAGGCCAATATGAATCTGTTCTCTGATAAAAAAAAATGTGTGACGTTCTGCAGGAGCCGCTTTTATGAAGGATCTTTGATCGTAGGTTAACAACACAAAACTCAAATATGAAACTGAAATTCCATAAACAGGAATGTTCAGGACAAAAGACAAACAAGATACAAGTGAAGAATGATTAGAGGAATGTCATTATCAGAGAATGTGGTTGAACCAGACTGTCAGAACAAGAACATCTGCTCTGAGAAGGGAACTTCAGTTTCAAAGAAAATGAAAGATCCACAGCAGTGACGAAGTCATCGGTCTGTGTACTTCTATAAGTTTACGGACATTCATCTTTCTTTCCCTCATCCGTCACGTCAATACTAAATGGAAAAGATATTTAAAAAGAGAAGGAAAGATTTATGCCTTTCGTCGCCACAGCAGCAGAGCAACGTGATAAGAGTTTGTTTGCTGATGGAAAACAAGATTGATTCTTGCCAATTCAGTTAGAAGAAGAAACACTTTTTCAATGTCTGGTCAGTTTTTATTCTAGTAAAATCATTCTGATGATATGTTCATCTAATGTCACTCACTGAGAAATGACAAAACATTCTTCTTCTCTTTAATAAACTTTGAACGCTGTTCAGAACATATCTGCACTTTCTTACTGTCTGGCTGATCTACTCCTAAAAATCTGCTCTATTTTCTCCAACTTAGCCTTAGTTTAAATATTGGGCTACTCAGGAGATCTAGTGTCAGACCAGGTCAAGTCAGGAGCAGCTGAAAACAAAGACATTACAGAATAAGGAAAATGTTAATGATAATCTACTGTTTACTTTGTCTTGATATCTAAATCATGCAACAAAAATGACTGTGACTGAACTGTTCCTGGCATGAATAGATTCTCAAATACCATTTCCTCAGAGCAGAGCGGAGCCTTAAGTTTCTTTTAGAAATGATTTTATTAGTAGCCTCCTCGTTGTGTTTGGGGTCATGGGTTGTATGTGTTATTGGTTGGGAGGGGGCTGGGAAAATGGTGGGTTGGGTTTTTATTGTGTTTTTGCTTTAGATTTGGTTTTAAATGTAAAGCGCTTCAAGTTAAGGCAAGTATGAGAAGCGCTTTTTATAAATCAAGTTTGATTAGATTTAAATATAACAGAGGAAAGTCATTGATGCTTTCTAACCAGAGTGACATCTCATTGCAAAACAAAAAAGAACTTATGAAAGGCGCACGCGTGTGTAAGTGTAGGATTTTATGTGTGTGAGAGAGAGATTGACTGTATCAGAGAACTGGACCGAGTGTATGTGACGTCACCCATCGAAAACGGTTTATTTTTTACTCCAACCAAATGAAGTCACTTCAGTCTCCATTTTTCTGTGATACAGTTGTTGCCGAGGCAGCAGTCACCGTGAATGGTCTGAGTCAACCATTCTTTCTTTCTCTTTTTAATATTACTGAGCAAACAGATCCGAGCTGAAGGCCTCTTGTGTTGGACAGATGTTACTGTTACAATAGGGAGCTCAACATGCAGACAATATAACTACAGTGCACATTCTGATGTATACATACCAACTGGTCAGACCCTCCATCACACCGTTTATCTTTGCCACATGGCGGTGGGGTCACTTACTCACCATGACATCCTCCTCAGTCTTCCATCATGACTGCACGTGAGGACGAGCACAGCGCTTGTGAGTGTAATCTGTGATCTGATTGGCTGAAGCTGCTCTGCTGTCTATGACATCGTAACGGGGTTGGGGATGGGGGGGTTGCAGGATAATCTTGGTTCTATTTTCAGTCACTGCTTCAGTCCTCCGTCATGAACAGACCCAGAGTGCCTCTGGGCTCACGTGGGTGTGTCTTTTTTTACCCAGCACATTTTGTGTCTTGAGTATTTAGAGATGCAGGTTTTTTCCAGGCTTTTGTGGAACCATTAAATCCACAATGATCTGTTCTGCTCGTTCATTTATTCATTCATCCGCTCTGTCCTTTTCGGGGTCATGGGGCAGCTAAAGCCTAATTCCTGGGCAAAGGCAGGGTAAAACCTGGACTGGTTTCCAGTCTGACGCAGGACCACACTCACACATCCATTTAGAGTGACCAGTGAACACATGAAGCATGTTTTACCTGGGAAGAAGCCGGAGTTTCTGGAGAAAACTCACGTATGCAGGTGGAGAACATGCAAGCTCCACATGGAAAGGTCTCCCAGTGGTCTAGTTTCGGGTCTGTCAGTGGTCTAGTTTCGGGTCAGTCAGTGGTTTGGTTTCGGGTCTGTCAGTGGTCTAGTTTCGGGTCTGTCAGTGGTCTAGTTTCGGGTCTGTCAGTGGTCTGGTTTCGGGTCTGTCAGTGGTCTAGTTTCGGGTCAGTCAGTGGTTTGGTTTCGGGTCTGTCAGTGGTCTGGTTTCGGGTCTGTCAGTGATCTGGTTTCGGGTCTGTCAGTGGTCTGGTTTCGGGTCACTCAGTGGTCTGGTTTCGGGTCTGTCAGTGGTCTGGTTTCGGGTCTGTCAGTGATCTGGTTTCGGGTCTGTCAGTGGTCTGGTTTCGGGTCACTCAGTGGTCTGGTTTCGGGTCTGTCAGTGATCTGGTTTCGGGTCTGTCAGTGGTCTGGTTTCGGGTCTGTCAGTGGTCTGGTTTCGGGTCACTCAGTGGTCTGGTTTCGGGTCTGTCAGTGGTCTGGTTTCGGGTCACTCAGTGGTCTGGTTTCGGGTCTGTCAGTGGTCGGGTTTCGGGTCACTCAGTGGTCTGGTTTCGGGTCACTCAGTGGTTTGGTTTCGGGTCTGTCAGTGGTCTGGTTTCGGGTCTGTCAGTGGTGTGGTTTCGGGTCACTCAGTGGTCTGGTTTCGGGTCACTCAGTGGTCTGGTTTCGGGTCTGTCAGTGGTCTGGTTTCGGGTCACTCAGTGGTCTGGTTTCGGGTCTGTCAGTGGTCTGGTTTCGGGTCACTCAGTGGTGTGGTTTCGGGTCACTCAGTGGTCTGGTTTCGGGTCACTCAGTGGTCTGGTTTCGGGTCTGTCAGTGGTGTGGTTTCGGGTCACTCAGTGGTCTGGTTTCGGGTCTGTCAGTGGTCTGGTTTCGGGTCTGTCAGTGGTCTGGTTTCGGGTCTGTCAGTGGTCTGGTTTCGGGTCTGTCAGTGGTCTGGTTTCGGGTCACTCAGTGGTCTGGTTTCGGGTCTGTCAGTGGTGTGGTTTCGGGTCTGTCAGTGGTCTGTTTTCGGGTCTGTCAGTGGTCTGGTTTCGGGTCTGTCAGTGGTGTGGTTTCGGGTCCGTCAGTGGTGTGGTTTCGGGTCTGTCAGTGGTCTAGTTTCGGGTCTGTCAGTGGTCGGGTTTCGGGTCTGTCAGTGGTCTGGTTTCGGGTCTGTCAGTGGTCTGGTTTCGGGTCACTCAGTGGTCTGGTTTCGGGTCACTCAGTGGTCTAGTTTCGGGTCAGTCAGTGGTTTGGTTTCGGGTCTGTCAGTGGTCTGTTTTCGGGTCTGTCAGTGGTCTGGTTTCGGGTCTGTCAGTGGTGTGGTTTCGGGTCTGTCAGTGGTGTGGTTTCGGGTCTGTCAGTGGTCTGGTTTCGGGTCTGTCAGTGGTCTGGTTTCGGGTCACTCAGTGGTCTGGTTTCGGGTCTGTCAGTGGTCTGGTTTCGGGTCTGTCAGTGGTCTGGTTTCGGGTCACTCAGTGGTCTGGTTTCGGGTCTGTCAGTGGTGTGGTTTCAGGTCTGTCAGTGGTCTGGTTTCGGGTCTGTCAGTGGTCTGGTTTCGGGTCACTCAGTGGTCTGGTTTCGGGTCTGTCAGTGGTGTGGTTTCGGGTCTGTCAGTGGTCTGGTTTCGGGTCTGTCAGTGGTCTGGTTTCGGGTCTGTCAGTGGTCTGGTTTCGGGTCACTCAGTGGTCTGGTTTCGGGTCTGTCAGTGGTCGGGTTTCGGGTCTGTCAGTGGTCTGGTTTCGGGTCACTCAGTGGTCTGGTTTCGGGTCTGTCAGTGGTCTGGTTTCGGGTCTGTCAGTGGTCTGGTTTCGGGTCACTCAGTGGTCTGTTTTCGGGTCTGTCAGTGGTGTGGTTTCGGGTCTGTCAGTGGTCTGGTTTCGGGTCTGTCAGTGGTCTGGTTTCGGGTCACTCAGTGGTTTGGTTTCGGGTCACTCAGTGGTCTGGTTTCGGGTCTGTCAGTGGTGTGGTTTCGGGTCACTCAGTGGTCTGGTTTCGGGTCACTCAGTGGTCTGGTTTCGGGTCTGTCAGTGGTGTGGTTTCGGGTCACTCAGTGGTCTGGTTTCGGGTCTGTCAGTGGTCTGGTTTCGGGTCTGTCAGTGGTCTGGTTTCGGGTCACTCAGTGGTCTGGTTTCGGGTCTGTCAGTGGTCTGGTTTCGGGTCTGTCAGTGGTCTGGTTTCGGGTCACTCAGTGGTCTGGTTTCGGGTCTGTCAGATGTTTGCGGTTTTCCATGTGCTGTTATGTAATGTCCCCCCGGATGTGAAGTTACGCACAGAACAGTGAGTTTGGCGCACGCGGCTCCTCTCCTCTCCGCGCGCGCGCGGACAGCCCCCCCCCTGCGGCTGCATCCGTTCGTTCGTTCTCCGCCGGAGAGGAGCGCCATGGACCCCGTTCTGGCTGTAGGGATGACGGACCCGCTTCCAGGAGGACGGACGCTGATCCGGCGGAGGCGCGGAGCTCGGCGGAGGAGGCGGAAGGAGATCCTCGCCGTCCGCGTGTGCTTCGCGGGGGTCGTGTTGGGGCTGGCCGCTGGGCTTCGCTCGGTGTGTCACGGAGCAGGTGGGGCACTTTGAATACTGGAATCCGGGCTCTATGAGAGAACGCGGCGTTCGCGGGGAGTCTACGCAAACAGAGGTAGCTGCGCAGACGTAGGCGGCTGCAGGTCAGTCGCTCGTGCAGATGCAGATGTGTTTGAGTCCTCTCCGTGAGCTCACGGCAGATCAGCAGGTGTTCAGATTACGTGGCGCTCTGCTCTTGTGAACCATCAAGCTGCAGATATCAGGGCTTGATGGAGGAACAGATGGATGCAGCTGCAGTCAGGTTCTCGGGACGTGGCGTGGATTTGATTGAGTCGTTTCTGGCTTTTTTTCTGTCTCAGTCACGTGTTAGGAGCTCCTTTAAGCACAGGCAGCGACAGTAGGGGGGGGGGCACGTTTAAGACCTTGGGGAACAGAGGTCAGTTCAGTTATTGTAGAGACTTCAGCCTCCTGGTATTCCCATCAGCAGCACATCAATCAGGGGCGTCACAAGGTTTTAAGATGGGGGGGGGGGGTTGGCCCTCACAGATGCACACAAAACATTCTGAAAAAACTTGGCGCATTTGCATTTGTTATCATCTGTGCAACATGTCCCTGTTTGCTAGACCCCTGGGAGCTCTTCATCCAACAACGCTGTCCTTGTGTTTGTGCTATCTCACGCTTGCCAAAGACCACCAAAGCTTTCTTCCAGTGTTTTGCAACCACTACTGACTTTACCATCATGTTTGATGTTTTTGATGTTTGTTTGCTACATGGGAAGCAGAACGCTGGATTCAGGTTGACTAAATATTGTAACTAAATGTGCTTTTCAAACCAGCTGTGGTGAAATGTTCGCTTCTGTACCAACATGATCATGAGTGTAGTTCTTCAGCTTTACCAGTCTGGGCCCTGTGTCTTTGTCCCCTAAATCAAATCTTGTGGTGGAATGAGTTGCTGCAGCAGCTTCATCATTTCTCCTCTCTTGGTCTGTTTGCTTTCCTTTTCCTGGAATACTCAGATCTTCCTCTGCCTCTTCATCCTCCTGCTGCAGCTCTTCTGTCTCTCCTTCTTTCTGACCCTTCAAGAAACATGAACTCATTTTGAATTGATAACTGATCCGGCATAGAGGCTGATGTCATGACTTTTGCTCACAAATCACAGTAATTTGTTGCTCTCAAATATTTTGAAGTTACACAGATTACATTTTGGGCAGACATGTAACTAAAATAATTGCATTTTAAAGCCCTGAAAAACACGACTAAAGTACTTGAGTTGAAGTAAAACTAAATTTAAGTACAAGCTCAATTTTCAAAAATGTTTAAAAGGACAGCACAATCAGTCTAACACAAAAGGCCAGACAATGATATTGTAAATCGTAAACACAATGAAACACGTCTCAGCAGAGACAAGTGCAGGTAAGCCAGAGACTCGTGTGTAAACTATCCTCGCCATTGTGAGGTAATAAAATGTCTCCACTAATCTGATCTCTAAAAGTCATTTATATAAATGACTTTGAATATTTTTTTAGCCTCAAAATTGCTGTACTTTGCATGTTTTTTTTAAAGTTATGGCACAAGCTTTGTGGTGAAAATGGAGCACAAGTGGAACCTTGATTGTGCAATCCCTAACTTTTGTTTTGTCTTTTTTCCATATATCTATTTTAAGTTGATCGTTTCTTTGGTGTTTGTATCTGACATAAAACTGCACTGAAAGAGAGCAGGTGATGCAGGCAGTAATACAGCTGCACTTTTTCAAATATTCATAAATAAACACTAGAAGTTTTTGGGAGGATTTTTACTGTTGATGTTGCGCAAAATTAGGAAAACACCAAATATTTCTGTAGTAATCTTAAGTAATTTGGTTTCGTTTTTGATGTTTTTTTCAAACCTAAAAATTATATTGACAATAACAGGTTTTTAAAAATCAATTCACTCTGATGTTTCACAAAGACACAGGATCTCACCAAACCCAAATGAAGTGGATGTTAAAAAACGATGCCAGGAGTCCAGCTCTGATGAAACCACACAAAAGCAAAGAAAATGGAATGACTTTATTCATTTTTGCTGAAAAACACATGTTCACACATGTCATTGTTTATATTGACGACATTCTGGTCTATTTTGACAGCATGGAGGAGCATTTTTACATTTGTCAGGTCCTACAAAGATTGACAGTGAACTGTACGTTAAACGTGAGAAGTGTGAACTCTACCAAACTTCAGTGTCATTTCTAGAATATGTAATCAGTGCTCAGGGGGTGACCATGGATCAAGGGAAGGTGGATGCAGTGCTGCAGTGGTCTCAACCAGCTTCTGTGAAAGAACTCCAATGCTTTCTGGGATTCGCCAACTTCTATAGACGTTTCTTTCGGGGGTTCAGTGTCCTGGCAGCTCCCCTGACGTCACTGCTGAAAGGTTCCCCCAAACGACTACAATGGACATCCGAAGCCGCATTCGAGACACTCAAGCAGCGCCTCTCTCAGGCGCCCATCCTCCATCATCCGGACCCCTCACTTCCATTCATTGTAGAGGTGGACGCATCCAGTTCTCATGTGTCCGTCTTGTCCCAAAATCAAGGTCAGCCATCCAAAATGTACCCATGTGCCTATTTCTACAGGAAGCTGTCCGCTGCTGAACAAAACTATGACGTGGGGAACCAGGAGCTGCTGGCTATGAAGGACGCCTTCACCGAGTGGCGGCACTGGCTAGAGGGAACATTCCATCCCTTCATCGTGCTAACCGACCATAAGAACCTGGAATACATCAAGACCGCCAAAAGGCTAAACGCCCATCAAGCCAGGTGGTCGCTTTTCTTCTCACACTTCAATTTCCACATCACTTACGGACCTCGTTCTAAAAATGGAAAAGCAGATGCGCTCTCTCACCTGCATTAACTCATGCAAGAGGAGATCAGAATGCCAGAAACTGTCATACCCCAGTACTTGGTTCTGACTCCCATCCAATGGGACATTATGACAGAGTTGATAAGAGTCCAACGAGGTCGATCCTCCACCACTATCTTGTCCTGCTAACCAGACTTATGTCCCTCCATCTCACTGTGATTGGGTGCTTTGCCTATCCATGACACCCCTGCGGCGGGTCACCCAAGTATGACCATCACACAATCCCTAATGCACAACTCTTTCTGGTGGCCTACCGTGTGTGGCACAATATGTCACCAACTGCAACTCATGCCAGCAAGCCAAGACTCCCCGTCAGCTACTTTCCGGCCTTCTCCAGCCGTTACCTATACCTATACCTCAACGTCCATAGACACATACCGCTGTTGACTTCATCACCGACCTACCAAGATCCCAGTGCAACATGTCAATCCTGTCGGTGATCGATCGATTCTCTAAATCCTGTCGCCTCCTCCCTTTTCCTACTTTACCCACCGCTATGGAAACGGCAGGACAACTCCTGACCCATGTGTTCCGGCATTATGAGTTACCAGAAGACATCGTATCCAACCGTGGACCTCAATTCACTTCACGGGTCTGGAAAGAACTGTGGAGAGGCTTAGAGATTAACGTGAGTCTCACTTCCGGTTATCAACCCCAATCAAACATATAGGTCAAACGTCTCAACCAGGAGGTCACTCGTTTCAGTGAGTGCTGGGATATCAGCTTCCATTCTACCCTTGGTCCGGTGAACCCTCCAATCTGCCTGCTTTGGACGTCTGGTTCCGGCAGTGTGAGGAGACATGGGAGGCGGGAGGTGTTCAACTGGGTCTCACCGTTTGCTGTTACCAGCATCAAGAAGACAAGCACAGCCGAGAAGGTCCCAGTTCTCCAAGAACCTACGACTGAGGTTACCATGCAAGAAGCTAAGCCCTCGGTTTGTAGGTCCATTCAAAATCCTGCAGCAAATCCCTCCTGTGTCCTCCCTTCTGCAGTTACCAAATGGATATTGCATCTCACCCACCTTTCATGTTTCTCTGCTTAAGCTCGCTGCCGCGCCTGGAAATGAAGGTGTATGGCTCGGATCCTCCGGTGATGACTCTCCTCCTCTCATTATTGACGGTGAAGAAGCCTTCAGAGTTAGTAAGATTCTGAATTGCTGCTCTGCTCACTGCTCACTTCCATCACAGCCACCCGGACAAACCCGCTCCACTGCCCTGTGGTTGTCCCCTGGCAATGTGATCTCTTTCACTTCCGGAGCCACTCACAGGGGGCCATGTCAGGACTCACCCAGCTACCCAGCTCCCCTTCCGGCCACCAGATGGAGCCCTCTCCTGAGTTCTGATCACCGTCAAGCTTCCTGCATCTGGTCAATGTTTCCCTCAGCTGATCCTCATTAGGTCATCACTGTCACTAGATACAAGCTCTTTCCTGTATTCCGTTTATCAAGTAGTCTTGTTCTAACTTCCTTGTTTTTCAGTCTAAGCATTATTCTCTTTTTGCCTTCTTGTATACTGACCTTTGCCTGTTTCCTCGACTCCCGCCTCATTCCAGTGTTTTGACCTTGGCCCATTCCTTGACAATGTCTCTGCCTGCTTCTTTTGTGCTTTTGCTCATTAAACCTGTTACTAATGGATCCACATGCCTCAGCGCCTTTGTCACACCGACCTGTGTATTTTAGGTTTTGGCCCCCTGTACGATCGAGTTTAAGACCACTGATCTTCATCATTAACAATGGTAACTTCAAAGGAATAATGTGTTGTTTGATAATATTTTTGCCAAAATTACATAGTCAGTGAAATTATATATTATAAATTATCCATATCGTTTGCTTATGACAATTTTTAAATGCAAATACATTTTGACACTCCTGTAGTTCCAGCTCCAAATTTCTCCACACATGGAGACACAAATCCTCAACAGGTTGTTTGTACCATCGGAAGTTTGAATTTTCCCGTTCCTCTTAATTTATGAGAATTGTCTCTAACTCTGAATAATTTCTGTATTTATTTTGTAATTTATTATTATATCCTTTTTTATGTATAGTATTTATGTGTGATAACGACTAGGAGCTGTAATTTTAGTCATTGTGATTGTAAAAAAAAGATTAGAATGCTCCAAATATCCTACTTTGTGAATAATTCAGAGTACTCAGTTTTGTGATATGTATAATTGCCTTCGTTAAGAATTAGAGTTATTCCCCCATTTTTTGCAGTAGTTAAGGTAGGGAAGATAAAATGTTGGCTTTTGTTTTATTTACATTTAATGATAATGTTTTAAAAATAATACATAGATCATTGCTTATTGTGCTAATATGATTATTATAATCATCATCACTGTAAAATATATGAGTGTCATCTGCAAATAATAGAAACTTAAAGATAAAAAAATGATAAAAAAGATACATTAAATATCTAATTTATGTACAAGTTTTGGTCCTAAGACAGACCCCTGAGGGACACCACAAGGACTTTCCATTATTTTCTATATTTATTCATTCATTCATTTTCTATACCGTTTTATCCCTTTCAGGGTCACAGGGCTGCCAGAGCCTAACCTGGCTTCTCATGGGTGAAGGCAGGGGACACCCCGGGACTGGTCACCAGTCTGTTACAGGGGCCACAGTCACACACCCATACACACTCACATCCACACCTAGGGACAATTTAGAGTCACCAATTAACCAATGAAGAATGTTTTTGGACAGTGGGAGGAAGACGGAGTCCCCGGAGAAAACCCACGCATCCACGGGGAGAACATACAAACAAACTCTAAACTTGACCCAGGAACCTTCTTGCTGTGAGGCAAGAGCACTAACCACTGCTCCACCGTGCAACCCCTTTCCATTTTAATGTTTTATTATCACTTCCACTGATTTTAACATGTCCTGTGGAGCTCAGCTCAACTTTTCAAAGCTAAAATGAGAGAAAATTTCCATCATGCAAACAATTTACTTTAGTGTGTTAGCCAGGCTTGTATTTATCAAAACGAGGAGCATGTGGTTCATATTTTACATGGAACTTTCTGCTGTTAGCTGGAGCTAATGAATTGTTGCTACCAGCAGTGATGAAGACAAACTTGATTGAAAAACTTGCATAGATCCATGTTGTGTAACTTGTTTTTCTTTGTGTCTGCTGTGTTGATGCTTCAGTGTGTAAAGTAGCAGTGAAAACGTGGACCAGATTTCAGTAATGTTGGTGTTTCCTGTGAACAACTAGAACAGATTGGATAATAAAGCGATGACGCTTCCTTAACAATGTAAAGTAAATGGAACCAACAGATACACACGTGGACAAAATTGTTGGTACCCCTCAGTTAAAGAAGGAAAAACCCACAATTCTCACTGAAATCACTTGAAACTTACAAAAGTAACAATAAATAAAAATGTATTGAAAATTAAATAATCAAAATCAGCCATCACTTTTGAATTGCTGATTAACATAATTATTAAAAAAAACAAACTAATGAAACAGGCCTGGACAAAAATGATGGTACCTCTATAAAAGATTGAAAACTATTTGACCAGACTGACATGATTAACTCAGGTGTGTCCTTTAATTGACATCACAGGTGTTACCAAACTCATAATCAGTCAGTTTGCCTATTTAAAGGGAGACAAGTAGTCACTCTGCTGTTTGGTGAAAAGGTGTGAACCACACTGAACATGGACAACAAAAAGCCAAGGAGAGAATTGTCCCAGGACATCCGAAAACAAATGATAGATAAACATCTTAAAGGTAAAGGCTATAAGACCATCTCTAAACAGCTTGAACTTCCTGTGACAACAGTGGCTCATATTATTCACAAGTTCAAGACCCACGGGACGGTAGCCAACCTCTCTGGACGTGGCCGCAAGAGGAAAATTGATGACAAATTGAAGAGACGGATCATTTGACTTCCGTCATTTTTTACCAGGTTCCATCCAAAGGACAACGATCCAAAACACACAGCCAAAAACCCCCAAGAATGGCTGAGAGAAAAGCGTTGGACTATTCTAAAGTGGCCTTCCATGAGCCCAGATCTGAATCCCATTGAACATCTGTGGAAGGAGCTGAAACATGTCATTTGGAGAAGACACCCATCAAACCTGAGACAACTGGAGCAGTTTGCTCATGAGGAGTGGGCCAAAATACCTGTTGACAGCTGCAGAACG
>BNCR01000014.1:23883648-23906148 GCA_014656515.1 Oryzias celebensis
GGGATTTTCTGAGCACAGATGTATTTTTAGACCCTGCTGGTTTGCGTGTTGGAAGAGAAGATGATGGGGTGGGGGGCTTTAGAAGACTTACCCAGGTGATGTAGGGAGGAATGGGTCACATCACTGCGAAGGGGTGCACTCAGGACACTGGCACACCACTCAGAAAACCTTAAATCTGCAGTCATGAAAGCTGTGGAAGAAATGAGAAAGCATTCTCCTCTGAGCTCTGACCAACACCAGGTTAACACCCCCCCCCCCGTCTTTGGGTCTCAGGAAGTCGTGGTTACAGCTTATTGGCTGTGGAGGAAGCACAGTGGGGGAGCCGACATCTTCTACAGGAAGACCTGAAGGCCGGACTTTTCTCAGAGCCAGAGAAAAACTGCACTGAACCAGGTGAGTCCGCCTCAGTCTAAACCCCACCCCCTGACCTTGCTGTGCTTCTTCTCACCCAAACTTGACCAGGATGAGAGCTTCAGGCATGCGGTGGTGACAGCGTCTTTCATCATAAAGGTTCAAACACCTGAGCCTTTCTGTTTTACACACAAACAGGGAGAAAACAGCTGCTATTGATGATGGACTCCAGAGAAGTCCAGTGTTGTCCGTATGTTAGAAGGTTTTCTTTAGGAATTTATTTCTAACTTCCTTTATAATAAATCTAGTTTTTGGTGGAAGATGGTTTTAGGGTTTTAAAGGCTGGTTTAAAGTCCTACTCCAACCATATTGTTTTCTTTTGTAAAATCACTCCCAGTTGTCTCTTTGTCACTGAAAGCCATGTTTGCACACTGACACGTGAGCTTGTAGCCCCAAGCTAGCATTAGCAGCGCAAAAATAATGGCCAACAATATTGGATCAATTCAGCCGTACATAACCCTCATCATTTCTCACACACCTAAGCGTGAGCGGGCCAGGGTCCTCAGGGGGAGAGGCACCCCCATTTCAATCACTGCATCAGTGATTCGAGCTTTTTCAAGCATCTGGTTTTCACAGTTTTAATCCTAAATTTTCCAAATGCAAAAACATTTCTCATTCCTTGATCTGTAGAACTCAGTGGTAATCCACAGGTCAGGAAGTCATTTTTGCCAGGTCCTGCTTAGTGAGAAGAAGGATGTGCGGTTTCTCTGAGGGGCACAGGAGGTGCATCTGTTAAAATGATGGGGTCAAGATTTTTAAAGATTTTCAAATCTTTAAACCTTTTCTTTACCTTGTTCATGCATTTGTACCAAGTTGGCATTGTGAAAAATTACCCCTCTCTGTTTGTGTTTCCACTTTCTTCCATGTAATTTGAGTGATTGGGGATTTGAGAAATTCACATTAGGCAGGCGTATGTGTGGACACCCCAGCTCCGTTTCCTCATCAAACCTCAGTTTTGGCAGCCAAAAGTGCTGCTGAAAAATGTGTGATTTTCTCATTGTATTTGTATTCATGTGTGTGTGAGAGAGTTTTCTGTGTGTGTGCATCCATAAGCATGTGTGTAAGCATGTGCAGTTTCTCCACAGACAAAGCTGTCCTCAGATTGAATGTTTTATCCTTTCTAATGGAGCAGAGAGCTCTTATGCAACCCTGGACTTCTTATGTAAGCATGGCGGTAGAGCTGGGGGGACTCTGTTTTTTTAACCTTTGGAAGGACGACCTTCAGGGCTCGTTTAGAGTCGGCCTAGATATTAATCATATGAGGTGTGTACATGTATTTGTGTGCTTCTGGAGACTAACCCCTAATGCGTGCAAACAGAACCCAGAACCTTTAAGCCTAGAGTCCACTTGTGTCCGCTGTGGGTGCTGGGAGAATTCCTTATTATGAACCCACAAATTCTTCTTTTATTGATGCTACACAAATGAAAAGATGGGGGTCTGTTGATTTCACGCTCCGATCTCCCTCACTCGACCCCAAGATACTTAAACTCCACCCACCCAGAGAGGACATTCTGCCGTTCTCCGGTCCAGAACCATGGCCTCAGATTTAGCGGTGCTGACCATCATCCCAGCCGCTTCATACTCGGCTGCAAACCGTTTCAACGCAAGCTCTGGTCATACAGAGACCGGACAGCCCTGAGTCAGGCTCCCCGGACCCCATCCTCCCAGAGCGCCCTCCACAGGACACCACGGGGGACGGATATATGTGTGTGTCCAGTGTACATGTGACGTGCGTGTGCATGTGTGTCTGCATGTGTGTACGGTCATGTCTGAGTGTGGGTTTCTGAGTTTGTGTCTGTATTTATGTTTCTGGAAGTGTGATGTGTGTGTGTCTTTATTTGTGTGTATGTGTGTTTGTGAGTGCATGCGCTTGTGTGTGTATTTGTGTGTCTCTCACTCTTTGTGAGTGTGCATGTATCTGTATCTGTGCTCATCTAGCCGTGAGTGTGTTTCTAACTGCATACATGTTTGTGTACATGTGTGTGCCTGGCTGTGTGTGTATTTTGGATTTTGTCCATGTGAGTGTGTATGTGCATTTGTCTTTCTTAGAGTCTCCGTGTATGCGTGTGTTTTTCTGAGTGTTAGAGTATTTTATTTTATCACAGCAATGCTTCACAGAAGTCAAATCTTTTTTTTTTAAATGTCTTTGTGGATTCAAACAGTTTAGCTTTTACCTTTCATTCCTCTGTTCTGTTTCTGCACTTCAGCGATCCATGAATTTCCCAGAGATTTCTTCACAAACCAGGAGCGAGCAGAAGGAGCTGTGGGCCTGCACGTCCTCTGCGTGAGTACCAGCTGCTTCAGCCTCCATTTCCTGTTCACATACCACTCCTTTTGTGGACGAGCGTTTTCTGACGTTTGAGTGAAGATTGAAAACAGCTCTTTAAAAGCAGATTTAGTTTGAACGTTCTGCAGGGTCTTCTCACCCCTGTGGAGGTTCTTAGCTGATGAGGGTTCCAGCCCATAGTTGACATGGACTCAGCTTCTTGGTCGTGGCGCTCTATGTTCCCTCTCAGGGGCCGTTCCTGTGTGTCCATGATCACTGCTTCTGTGCTGTCCTCCTGTCCAGACTTTTTAAACTGTTGGTTGGGTTTCTGGCTATCTGTGACTTCCTGGTTCTGTTGGTGCTACATATGGGTTTGTCCTCCATGAAGACCTATTCTCCAGTTTTTCTGCTTGTTATTTCTACCCATCTCTGCCACCAAGCTGAAGCGCTGACGGATCTGTGCTGTTCCATCCTGGATGGTAACTCTATGCTCATCAGTCCCAGGTAGATCTTGAACTAAAATGTTTGTCTACAGCTTTTGCTGGAGCCATGGATGATGTAACATCTGCACAGGTACTTTCTAACACTTTAAAGCATCCCGGGGGAGGGGGAGGAACGATTCTTAGTTCAGCCAATTAAAAAGGATCCATCCATCTTTATTGTGGGCCAGTTCTGAGCTGTTTTAATTCTTCACATATTTCCAGATTTTAGTTTATTTCCTTATTTCATGTTTTTTGGTATTTTGTGACCCCCCCCCCTCTGTTTTTATTGGCCCTGCAGACGGTTTATATGTTCTACGCGCTGGCTTTGGTCTGCGATGACTACTTTGTTCCCTCATTAGAAAAGATTTGTGAGGTAAGACAGCAGCTTCTGTCATTTCCCCTCTCAGGTTTCTCAGTTTAGCAGTTGGCCCCGCCCCTTTGTACAGGGTGCGGGTTTCATGGCCGGACTCTGCCAACAAAGGGCTTAGAGATGACTGTCTTGGTTCCTACATCTCTGGTTCAAACTCTTAGCTGTTCATAATGAGTTTGATCTTAAGGTGGAACTGCAGTCCTGTGATGGACGACAACGGGAGAAACCCTTCTCTTCCCCTCTTTCAGCACCTTCACCTGAGTGAGGATGTAGCTGGAGCCACCTTCATGGCAGCTGGCAGTTCAGCGCCGGAGCTCTTCACCTCTGTCATCGGTGAGCAGCAAACTCAGCCTGTAGCTTCCATGTTGTGAGAAGTGTTTCATGCTCAAGAACTCAAAGCTCTCTTTTCTTTTGTCAGGGGTGTTCATCACCAAAGGTGACGTTGGCGTCGGCACCATTGTAGGCTCTGCTGTCTTCAACATTCTCTGTATTATTGGAGTGTGCGGCTTGTTCACCCTACAGGTGATCACTGTAAAAATCTGAAATTCAGGTGGAGTTTTTCTGTGATGGACTGACGAACTGTCCAGGGTGAACCCTGCCCAGCCGCTGAAGGAGTTGGGCAAGCTCCCGCAACCCTGTGACCATGAGCAGGAATAAATGAGCACAGAAGATTGATGAATTGAGTTTTCAGAGGGGGTCAGTTTATTTACTCTGCAAATGTCAAACAGTTCAAAGAGATTTACAGAGATAAAGCTTTACACTTTACCAGGAGACTGAATGAAATACATCAAAAGTTGATAGAATCAAACAGTGAGAGGGCAGCATTAAGAAACACACATTTAAAGTTACTTTAAAGTTTGAATTTGAACCTAAAAGCAGCTGGGCAGCATCATCAGGAAGCTGTTTCCATCAGAGGAGCAGGACACCTGTTGACCGCAGTCTCATGACGTGGACCGATAATCTCCTTCATCACCTGCGGGGTTCTGATGTTCTGATATTGACCCAAGTTATCGTCAGCTGCCTTCATGTCATTTAAAGAATGACTGATTGAACAAAGTACAGAAAACCAAAAAAACATGTATATAATAAATAAAAAATAAAGAAGCAAACACCTAAACCCGTTTGTAACCAGACTGAACCCAAGTTCATTTACACACAGGAGTGAATGGGAAGTTGTTCCCTTCTGACGCCAGCCTCCAGTGGTTGATTGGAGAACTGCATCATTTGGGACCTTTAGTTTGAAACATGAATTCAGAGGAGCCACATAGACAGGCTTCCATCACCTGGATTAATGATGGTAGACATCAGTCAGATGTTCTCCATCAGGACAGCTGCTGTAGTTGGATGTCGCGTCGCCTCATGGTGGTCTGCCTGTCTGTCTGTGTTGTAGACCATCCGTCTGTCCTGCTGGCCTCTGCTCAGAGACTCTATGTACTACACCATGTCCATCTCGGCCCTCATCGTGGTAAGAACAGGTTTTACCCGTTGAAACCAGCTCTCACTGGAGTCCAGTGTTGTAACCACTAACTCTGTGTATCACAGTTCATTTATGATGAGAAGGTGGTTTGGTGAGTCCAGACTTGAATTCCTGAACTTCTAACATTCTTTATTTCATCAGTGAATCCATGTTTACCAGATGCGTCTGTTACAGGTGGGAGGCTCTCACGCTCATTCTGATGTACTTTGTCTACATTTTGATCATGAAGTAAGTGCGACTGCTCTTCATCATGACTTAAAGCCTGATAAAGACCCTCATCATCAAGTCACCCTCATTTTCATCACATCTGGGGTCAGAAACAAGGAAAGATCTGGTCTTTAGCATTCTTTGGAGGCTCCTGATGATCAGACGTGACCTTTTTTTCAGGATGAATTCTCACATCGTTCGTTTTCTGGAGAGTCAGAAGAAAAGCCCGTCCGGTTTGAAGAACGGAGCCGCCGGCAGCGCCGAACTGGATGATGGCTGCGACGCCACAGCAGTGCTGCTGAAGAAAGGTGAGCCTCTTCTCTGCAGGAATCTGTCTCAGCCATCTCTCTGAATTTTGTTTCAGTTTGCTGCGGCTTCGTTTGCGGCGTGATGGATCAAGAACTCCTTTGAAGTCTTTGTGAAATGACCATCAGATTCATGCAATCCAGGAATGCCGTAAAATGCTTTAAGAATTAGGATTTGTTTGAAAACCTTTGGTTTCAAAAAGATTAAGATTATGTTAAAGCCACCATCCATTCAGTTATGGGGGGGGGCTTTCTCATCTTCTGTTCCCTAAAATTCTTGCTTTCCTCCATCCCAGCGATCACTAGTTAAAGCCCTGCTTTTAAAAGGACAAAAAGATTTGGTCGGGACACAAGTGCAGTAAACACCACTTCTGCAGATGCTGCACCGTGTCCTCAAACCCAAATGTTCTCAGGTTGATCTGAGCAGGGTGTTCTGAGAAAGTGAGTTTGCTACGAAAGGAACCTTTCTGTGAGGTTTTAAAGTGAGTGTGGTACACCCCAGTCTGACCTCCTCACACTTTAGATCTGAGGTCCAAACCTGCAGAGTTGAATGCCTGCGTGGACTTATGACAGAATAAAGCAGGTCATTAGGAGGGGGATTGTTCTTGGAATATTTTTAAATCAAACTGAAAAACTTCTTTAGCATCTTCCAGGTCCTGGAAGTGTGTCGAGAGATGTAAACACTATTAAAGATTGCAAAATGAAAGTCTGACCTCTCATGGTGTGTGTCCAACAGCAAACCACCAAAGGAAGGCGTCCGTGCTGATGGTGGATGAGCTGCTGTCAGCGTTCCCGCACCAGCTGACCTTTTCTGAGGCAGGAATGAGGATCATGATCACCAGTCATTTCTCCCCCAGAACCCGCCTCACCATGGCCTCACGGATGATCATCACTGAGGTGGGGGCAGCTTTCAGCCAGCCTCTTGAGCAGCACACATTAGCTTCAGCAGCAGCATGCTCAGTCTGAGCTGCAGCTCAGACTGACGGGGCTAAAACGGGGCTAAAACATTTTATATGGAGGGGGCAGAAGACTTTGGAAGGGTGGCAAATATGAAGAGCAGAGTGGAAGGGTCACAAACATGTTTCAAACTGTTTGATTTACAAGACGCATTTATTGATGGTTTTCTTAATCTTTCAGTAATAATGCTGAAACAGACTTAGAATTTGGGGGGTAAGTGAGGGGGTACAAAGCTTTTTGCTGGGGGGGGCAGCTCCCCCTGTTCCCCCCATATCTCCACTCTAACTGGTCAGTGACTGCAGCGATCAGAACTGTGGATGAAAAGGAAAACAGAGGAAGGGTAGCAGAACTAGCAGCATTCCTCCCAGCTTTCATGAGGAGAAAAGTTTAAAAAAAGGACAAAAACAAAATTCTTGTCAAGTTCTGGTGGGGGGGGCTTCTGACTTTTGTCTGGGTTTCTGTTTCTTAAAGCTCACAGTCTGCATAAATGCAGCTAAAGCAGGAGTGTTTTCATGTTCAGCTGCTGAACTTTCATGTGAACAAACACAGGAAACTGAATTAATCTGAATAGTAGTCAATTACTTTTAAAGAGTAATTGACTACTTTAGTTGCTGGATGAAAATGTAATTGAACTACTTTCCTCATGACCTTATTAAGAAAGTAATTCACTACTCTTTTTCCTACTCACATAAATTCTTAAAGGAATAAATCTAACACAAGCGAGACATCCTGGTAAAATCCACAAAATAAAAACCGAGGCTACAGAAAGGCTGTCACGTTTCTTAGCACCACCTCAATAATTTCAAAACATGAATTTGCCATTCAGTAGAAAGCAGTTCATCTCCAGGACAAAACCAGAAATCAACTGAAATGTTTTTGCTTTTGTTCTCAACAAACTGGAAATAAATCGAAAAATCTCAAGCTGCTGAATGTCCCTAAGAATTCGTACACGTCCATATTTAGGCTCCCTTTATCTTATTTTGTCCAATCTTCAACTCTGTATTAGCACGCATGTCACTCAGTTTTTTAAATTAATATCTAGTTTGTTTCATTTACCAAAAAATCAATGTTAGAGCCAAGTGTTTACACAAATTCATTTGTTTTATTAGTCACCTCCGAGTTCACTGCACCAAAATGTGAATAAGGAAGTAATGCAGGTTTCAGTAGTCTAGTAATTTAATTGCCAAAGTTTGAACAGTTATTCATTACGTTACTCTGTTACTGACAAAAGGAATGAAATTACAGTAATCTTTTATTTTGTAACTCACAACCCCCAACACTGATAGCAGTGAGCCTGAAAGCAAAGTCATAAGGCTCCCTGCTTCCTCCAGTTTGATATTCTACTTTGTTGTTCAGAAAAATGAAACCCAACAGTAGAACGTCGTTGACGCGGTTGAACTGGTTTCCTTAGAACAGCAGACCCATGGTTTCTCTGCCATACAGAGACAGCGGCTGATCCACACCAGGACTCTGACCAACGGGGACTCGGATGCCCCCTCTAAAGGCCGGCGGGGCACAAAGACTGGGCGCTCTGCAGCTGAGAGGCGCCTTAGCATCCGACACAGTGACCAGGAGGCAGGGGTCCAAATGGAGGATGAGAAGAATGGGAATGATGAAGAGGAGGAGGAGGATGCAGAGGGACCCTTTGTACCTTTTCACTGCCCAGGTAGATTCCTAATTGACTCACCTGTCTGTATCCAGATTACAAAGACTGATTACTTCCAGTTACAGTTTGCTTATAGCAGGGGGGTCAAACTCACAGGGGCCAAAATCCAAAACACACCTTAGATTACGGGACAAAAAGGATAAACAATTATAGAACAAACTAAAACTACATTTATAAAACTTTCAAAACTTAACTTATTTTTACATAAGTAGAAATAAAAACAGACAGGAATATGATTCCAGAATAAATCAACTAAAAGCATTAAAAAAAACTTTTAATATTTTGCTCTACTTAATGTAGATGTATGCAGGGCTCTAACTTAACACCTGCCCACCTGCCAAATGCGAGCAACACTTTTATTTGGTGTGTAGAAAATGTATTTCACTAGCCACTCTGGCAGGTAAGACATTGTTCATCATCTTTGACACGGGGCTCAAACATGAGGTGTGGACTCAAGTCACGTGATTTAGACTTCAGTCAACCTTGAGTAATGAATTTGACAGCTTTAGACTCGACTTGGAATCGGACTTTAACCTTAATAACTCATGACTAATTTTTGTCCAGGCCTGTTTCATTATTTTGTTTTTTTTAAATAATTATGCTAATCAGCAATTCAAAAGTGATGGCTGATTTTGATTATTTAATTTCCAAAAACATTTTATTTATTGTTACTTTTGTAAGTTTACAGTGATTTCAGTGAGAATTGTGGGTTTTTCCTTCTTTAACTGAGGGGTACCAACAATTTTGTCCATGTGTGTACTCACGCACACACAAACCTAAAGTTACGCACAAATCAAGAATTAAGCACGCACAAACCAAAAGTTACGCACAAATCAAGAATTAAGCACGCACAAACCTAAATTTACGCACAAATCAAGAATTAAGCACGCACAAACCAAAAATTACGCACAAATCAAGAATTAAGCACGCACAAACCAAAAGTTACGCACAAATCAAGAATTAAGCACGCACAAACCAAAAATTACGCACAAATCAAGAATTAAGCACGCACAAACCAAAAGTTACGCACAAATCAAGAATTAAGCACGCACAAACCAAAAGTTACGCACAAATCAATAATTAAGCACGCACAAACCTAAATTTACACACAAATCAATAATTAAGCACGCACAAACCAAAAATTACGCACAAATCAAGAATTACTCACGCACAAACCAAAAGTTACGCACAAATCAAGAATTAAGCACGCACAAACCTAAATTTACGCACAAATCAAGAATTAAGCACGCACAAACCAAAAGTTACGCACAAATCAATAATTAAGCACGCACAAACCTAAATTTACACACAAATCAATAATTAAGCACGCACAAACCAAAAATTACGCACAAATCAAGAATTACTCACGCACAAACCAAACGTTACGCACAAATCAAGAATTAAGCACGCACAAACCTAAAGTTACACACAAATCAAGAATTAAGCACGCACAAACCTAAATTTACACACAAATCAATAATTAAGCACGCACAAACCAAAAATTACGCACAAATCAAGAATTAAGCACGCACAAACCAAAAATTACGCACAAATCAAGAATTACTCACGCACAAACCTAAATTTACACACTAATCAAGAATTAAGCACGCACAAACCAAAAGTTACGCACAAATCAAGAATTACGCACGCACAAACCTAAATTTACGCACAAATCAAGAATTAAGCATGCACAAACCAAAAGTTACGCACAAATCAATAATTAAGCACGCACAAACCTAAAGTTACACACAAATCAAGAATTAAGCACGCACAAACCTAAATTTACACACAAATCAAGAATTAAGCACGCACAAACCAAAATTTACGCACAAATCAAGAATTAAGCACGCACAAACCAAAATTTACACACTAATCAAGAATTAAGCACGCACAAACCAAAAGTTACGCACAAATCAAGAATTACGCACGCACAAACCTAAATTTACGCACAAATCAAGAATTAAGCGTGCACAAACCAAAAGTTACGCACAACTCAAAAATTAAGCATGCACAAACCAAAAGTTACGCACAAATCAATAATTAAGCACGCACAAACCAAAAGTTACGCACAAATCAAAAATTAAGCATGCACAAACCTAAAGTTACACACAAATCAAGAATTACGCACGCACAAACCTAAATTTACGCACAAATCAAGAATTAAGCACGCACAAACCAAAAGTTACGCATAAATCAAGAATTACGCACGCACAAACCAAAAGTTACGCACAAATCAAGAATTAAGCACGCACAAACCTAAAGTTACGCACAAATCAAGAATTATGCACGCACAAACCTAAAGTTACGCACAAATCAAGAATTAAGCACGCACAAGCCAAAAATTACGCACAAATCAAGAATTACTCACGCACAAACCTAAAGTTACACACAAATCAATAATTAAGCACGCACAAACCAAATATTACGCACAAATCAATAATTAAGCACGCACAAACCTAAAGTTACGCACAAATCAATAATTAAGCACCCACAAACCAAAAGTTACGCACAAATCAATAATTAAGCACGCACAAACCTAAAGTTACGCACAAATCAATAATTAAGCACGCACAAACCTAAAGTTACGCACAAATCAAGAATTAAGCACGCACAAACCTAAAGTTACGCACAAATCAAGAATTAAGCACGCACAAACCTAACTTTCGCACAAATCAAGAATTAAGCTCGCACAAACCTAAATTTATGCACAAATCAAGAATTAAGCACGCACAAACTGGAATGATACTATTTCTCTCCATAGAATTCAGCAAACATACAGAATTCATGGAGCTCCCTGCATGAGTTATTTTTCCTGGTTTGCTAATTTTGCTGTGCTTCGGGGTGTTTTGGTAAAGACCCCCCTCCTCTTTCTGGGGGTCACAGTCCTTTAATATTTGCTGCTTTCATTCCTTTTTTTCTTTTAATTTACTGCTTTAACAGTCTGTTTTGAATACTAGTTTTCTTTGTCTTGAATACAAATTTCTCCTGTTAAATCGCTGTCAAAAATATGTCACGGGGTCACAGGCACAAACAATAAGTCCCGGAGAATCGATTGAACTGAATAAACATGATAGAATTAAACTTTTTAGAATTATATTGATGCCCTGGCAGGAAAATGATCTTGATATTGTAGCTCTGCTGGAAAAAAATAGATTAATAGCCAAGTCAAAGACCGAAAGCAGAAGTAGGTTGTGCATAGAGCCCATTAGTGTAATTCCAGCTAATTCTGAAGCGGAGAAAAGCAGCTTTGCACTGATATATAACACTGTTTAGTGGTTTAGTGTTTACTAACTCAACCTTAACCAGCTGATTCTGTCATTAGTAATGTGTTGCATATTGATGAAAAGTCAATACACAAAACTGTTTTTCTTTGCGCCAGGACCAGAGGATTCACATCAATTGCTTAAAACAGGGGTGTCCAAATCCGAGCCTTGAGGGCCAGTGTCCTACATGTTTTCTAACTAACCTGAATTGAAACTCCATTTTGGTGAAACACACCTGATCCAGGTAATCAACAGCTAATAAGACAGGATTTCAGGCAAACCAGCAGGAAGCCGGCCCTCGAGGCCTGGGTTTGGGAACCCCTGGCTTAAACAGTTGTGGAGTTACTGTAACTCAAGGAAGGTGTTTTGTTTAGGTGTGGCCGGCAACATCGCTGGTGTTAATCTGAATCAGGAAATACTGAGAGTTCAGCTCTGTGTCGCCCCCTGCAGGAGGTCTGCTGAAGAAACTGAAGTGGCTGCTGGCCTGGCCCCTTAGCCTGCTGTTCTACCTGACCATCCCAAACTGCTGCTCCCCCCGCTGGGAGAAGTGCTTCATGTTGTCCTTCGTGTCCTCCACCCTGTGGATTGCGGGTCTTTCCTACATCATGGTCTGGATGGTATGAAGAGAGGTCCCACAGGATTCACATTTGATGGGATGAAGACTCAAAGCAATGTTTAGGGGGGTTCCGTGTGGTGCCGCAGACACCTCCTTGAACCCAAACAATCTGTAAATGTGAACACAGCCTCCCTGGTTATTTATTATTGACCTCTATTTAACCAGCATATTCCCATTGAGATTCCCTTTTGCAAGGGAGTCCTGGCCAAGAGGCATCCACCGTCAGTGTCTCACTCACAGACACATGAAAACACTAGAATAAGAAAACATAACCTTCATAACAAATTAAAATACTAAAACATATAACTGTGAATCATAAAAAAAGTGAAATCAGAACTACAGTATTGGGTGGAATTCTTTGTTTTGTTAAGCTTTACCTTTAAAGCATTTAATGATGGCAGTTTAGTCTGTCTAACATTTTTGTAAGATGTTCCAGGTCTCGGAGGGGCATGTACAAAATCTTTCCTCCCAGACTGTGCAGGAAAATGGGAGAACAAGCAACAACTGGCTGATTGATCATAGGGAGTGGGTGTGAAGGTTTCCGTTTAATTAATGTGTGGATGTAGGGAGGCAGTAATCCAGCCAAAGATTCATAAATGAAAATGTACCAATGGTACTGCCTCCTCGTGGAGAGACATAACTCGCCACTCGTTTGTATAGTTCACAACGTTGCATCATTGCCTTGCAGTTGCCTTTGAATCGTAAGGAGGAATAGTAAACACTGTCCAGCATTCGAGGGCATGAGGAAGAGACCTTCATATAAAAAGATCACCATAGTCTAGCACAGATAAAAAACAAGTGCATTTACAAGATATTTTTATTAAAACTTATATCAATAAAAGAAACCCACAATCAGTTTTTATCTTCTTTAGAAAAGATTTTAATGAGAGGTTTAAAATTGAGGGAGTCATCAGTTAATACACCAAGGTACTTGAACTCCTGAACCACTTCAGTAACGCCCCCTTCAATTATAGTGACTACTGGAATATTAGGAGGGATTTTTCATGTAAAAGCATTAGCTCAAACTTCTCAACATTAAGAACGAGTTGTAGAAGTTTTGGACATTAACAGAATATTTCTGTTGAATTTCTGTGACCTCAGTGAGAGATAATCCACAACAAAGAATAACAGTGTCATCAGCATAGAAGTGCAAGTTAGTTTCTGAGGCTTTTGGACCAATGTCATTAATATAGAGAAAAAATAAAAGCGGGCCTAAAATTAAAACCCTGTGACACTCCTTTTTGGATGATAAATAATTCTGAGCAAGTGTTTTTATTTTAATAAACTGTGTTCTGTTTTGTAGGTAGTTTGAGAAACAATCGACCACATGTTCTGAAAGTCCAACTCTAAATAATCTGTCTATTAAGACAACATAATCAACTGTGTCAAAATAGACACATAAAGTAAAAAGGTCAGTTTCCACTGTGAAAAATAGCAGGCTTAGGTCAGTTAGCTCCAGTAGAACTCCGCTAGGATGTAGCAGGCCAAGTCTGGTAGCTCTGGGAAAACTCACTGGTAAAGCCAGTTTGCTTTAGGAAGAGACAGCAGGCTCAGAGGGAGTCCAGTTAGCTTCCAAAGAACTCAAGGGAGTCTGAACCTGATGTAACAGTCTCAGGCCCAATAACTCAAGGAAGATATTTTGTAGCAGTTGGTTCTTTGAGAAGTCAGCTTGGTCAAGCTGGTTTGCACCAGGGGGATATGGCAGTCTCAGGACTGAGAAGCTCCAGGAGAGTGCAGTCATCAAGCTCCATCCAGAATCCATTAAATGTGTTAAATAATTGACAAAATACTAAGCACTGTGACGAATATATCATGGTTTCATTTAAAAAGTTGTAAAATGCTTAAAAACACAAAGGATCAGGACACAAACAACACATTCTTCCATCTTGGTAAAGCAAGTTCACTCTCAAAGGATATTTCCTGTAGAAAAACGCTGAGGATGTGCATGTGGAGCGTGAACTGCTTCAGGTTAAATGACCCATTTATGGGTTATTCCCCCAGAAAGCCATTATCTACCAGTTATAGGGATGGGAGTTCAATTCCGGGCTCTCCCTTTTTCCTTATGAAAAAAGCATATTTCTCAAGATATTGAGCAACAATATATTCCATATATGGAAGTATTCTATTTTTTAGTATATTAAGATACTGCAATTATTCCCGTTCTCATATATGGTAATATATTATGCAAGAGATTGTGATTTATGTTGACATTTCCCACAATATACTGACGGAAATACTTTGTAATATATTATCTTATGTCCCACAATATCATCTAATACAAGTCATATATTTAAAGAGGCATTATATTTATTACAAATATTTTGGATAAGTAATGTATTATCGTTATCTATATATTTCATATACCTTAACACAGGGCTGCTCCTTCCTGGTCCTGGAGATCTACCACGCTCACTGTTTTCCAGATCTCCAAGCCCTGCCAGCTGCTGATTAGCTCAGTCAGAAGTCTCCACATTCTGATTGAATGAACACACCTGGTCCAGGTAATCAGCAGCAAGCAGTGCAGGGAGATCTGCAAAACAGGCAGGGTGGTAGATCCCGAGGACCAGGAACGTTAACATAAAACATAATATATCCCCGACTTATATGATGTATGATATATGTTACAAATGCATACGTATATGTAAATATGTATTTAGTATTACAGTCAACGACACTGGAGTTATAGAAATGATTTTGTCGCCATATGTAGCATGTCCAAATGGTCGAGTTTGCGCCCCTCTGGCCTGACCTGGCTGTGTTTGTTAGGTAACGGTCATTGGTTTCACTCTGGGCATTCCTGACGTGATCATGGGCATCACCTTCCTTGCAGCTGGCACCAGCGTTCCTGACTGCATGGCCAGCCTGATTGTGGCACGGCAAGGTAATCCAAGGAAGACGGCTTTGTTTCCTGACAGTTTGGAATGTGCCGGAGTGCCTCCTGATTTTCTCCTCTGTCCTGTCACATTTCCATGTGTGTGTGTTCAGGGATGGGAGACATGGCGGTCTCTAACTCCATTGGTAGTAATGTGTTTGATATCCTGGTGGGGCTCGGTCTTCCGTGGGCTCTAAAGACTTTGGCCATCAACTATGGCTCAGACGTAAGTCTCACCTTCATCTTTGAGTTTAATGCAAGGCTCCGCCTTTTGACAACAACGTGTCGTTTTACGTCCTGAACAAGGTGGTCAAAGAAAAGAGTTTTGAATTGTGAATTTTTCAAAATTGGCTCAGATGATTGAGAAGTGCAACATCAGATTTATCAGGACCAAAATCTGACTTCTGCAGTTAGAGCCACAAATCAAAGAGTTTTGTGAAATCTGACTTGATCTTCTTCATTCTTTGTGTTCTTACTCAGAAGTAGCCAAAGAGCTGTCAGCAGGAACATTGATGCAAAAGAAAGCTCCACCAAGATCTGTTGGGAATTAAAATACTTGATGAGCTAGTTTTTAGCTCCATGTTCACTAACCAGGGCTGAAGATTGGAAGAGCTGGTAGTTTTTGACCTTGAACACAGAAAGAAAGCATCAGCTCGCCTGGAGACTTGCTCCAGGCCACCAGCTCTTCCAATCTTCAGCCCTCTTCACAATCCTCTGTGTGTCTTTTGCAGATCAAACTCAACAGCAAAGGGCTCATCTTCTCAGTGGGGCTTCTGCTAGGGTCTGTGTTTCTGACTGTGAGTTTCCAGCTCCCATATCGCTGTTTTCTGCATCAGTTAAAAAACAACACTCTCTCTGCCTCTTCAAACATCTCCTCTCCTCCTGTCGTCAGGTCCTGGGGGTCCATCTGAACAAGTGGACTCTGGACAAGCGTCTGGGAATCTCATGTCTCCTGCTTTATTCGGTCTTCTTGTGTTTCTCCTGTCTCATCGAGTACAACATCTTCACCTTTGTTAACTTGCCGACCTGCCAGGATAACTGAGACACGCCACTTACACTCACACCAATGCACAGACACCCCCCTTGTGAAGTCCCCCTCCCCATTTAAAAACGCAGCATCTCCAAAGCGTTTCCTCACAGATGTTTGCTGGTCCTGGACTCAGTAAAGAACATGCAGCTGATGATGCTGATTGTGAGGCCGTCCTTGTGATATGAAGCATCTGCAGCGGCTTGTGCCAGAGAACGGTCTGAAGAACGGTGGCGCTTCAGACCGTTCTCTTCTGAGGCTGAGGGCAGAGCAACCAGACCTCCAGGCCCTCTTTGACGAAGACATTTTGGGAGGGGTGCAGATCTGCAGGGTTCACTGACATGATGTGGAATGGGGAAGTTTTAATGTTGGTCACCTGGAGTCCCAGTTCTTCTGCATGTTTGTTGTTCTTCATGGGGTGTTGCTGGACCTCAGGCACTTCTGATTTGTGGATTAGCTATAACAAACTAGAGACAATGAACTGTTGAAAAGGGCGGCCATCAATGTTTTGTGTTTCACGTGTAAATATTGATGTTTACAAAGAGCAGCTTTGGATTCTGATGTGCAATAAGCTTTGATCTGAATTTTGAGGGACAATCTGCTGGAAAGAAACTGCTGTGCAATTTGAAAAACACTGGAACAGTCGGTGGAATCCTCCATTTGTGATGAGTGCGCAAACTCAAAATTATGAAAAAGTTCTTATTTGAACAAAACCGTGGTCAAGGCTGCGCAGTGGTAAGCACTGCCACCTCACAGTGAGGAGGTCCTGGTTCAAATCCTGTCTGGGTCCTTTCTGTGTGGAGTTTGCATGTCTTCTCCGTACATGTGTGGGGTTTTCTCAAGCTTCCCCCCACAGTCCAGAAACATGCTCTATAGGTTGATTGGTGACTCTAGTGTGTTCTCTCATGTGCATTATACCAGGATTCATCTTCAGAACCAGCTGAAACCCTTTAGGGGTCACGGGGTAACTGGACCCTGAAAGGGCTTCAGCTGGTTCTGAAGATGAGCGAATGGATTGTTCAGCCAGTGTGCTCATGAGAGAACATGTGACTTCCAGCAGATATCTGATGTTCTGAGTAAGTCAGCGTCAGGGATGGAAGTTATATTTGATGAGAAGGATGTCAGAAATGACTCTCAATCTTAATGCATTTGAATTCAAGTCCATCCATCCCAGTCCTCTCTTTGCTCTTCCAGGAGAATACCAAGGTGTTCCCAGACCAGCTGAGAGATCATTTCTCCAGCAGGTCCTGGGTCTCCTGCTGGTGGGACACGCCCATAAGACCTCAGTTTGATGGTGACCCCCCCGCAGCACGGGTGCTCCGGTAAACTGAGAGCTTTGTTTTCAGGCTCAGATCTCTGCAGCATGTGAGATCAGAAACAGGTCCACATCAGTGCAGATGAAGATCGGATTGATCACTGTGAACAGAACTGAGAAGCTGCAGGCTCCAGAAACACCTTCATGTTTACACTAGAGTTTTATACACAACACTATTTATTATTTAGGAAAACTGATATTTTAGAGAATTCTAATCAGGGAACTTTTGTATTTTTTTATTTTCCAATTATTTAAAATTATTTAAAGATGCTGGTATGTTTGTAATGACTTGTTTTTAACTCGTAACTGTTTTGTTGTTTGTTTTTTTTACCATATTATAAAAGTGTTTGCTTATGATGAATCAAGCAGCGTCCCAAAGGTTGCATCAGTTGAAGTGACATTTATGGACTTGCAAATGAAAATGCCTGTACAGTGCAATAAACACCATGATGTTGTTTCTGGGCTCAAATAGACATATTTACAGATGTCAGTGAAGGCATCAGATAATTTACAATAAACGCTGTGATGTCATGACTTTATAAAAACAAAGAGCTCAGAAATAATGTCCATAACTGTCCCTTTCCTGCTATAATAAATGTTTGTGTGCGTTTTCACATCTGAAGGCCTTTTGTTTTGCTCCACTTGCAGTTGAACCATCAGGTTGTTATCATTAGATCATGAAGGTTTGAGGCTCAGCACTGACTTTTATCAAGTTTTAATGGTCTGAAAATTGATACTGTAAATGTATTTAGATTTGAGAAAACTTTTTACTTACTTTCTAGAAACACATTTAAATTTCCAGACAAGCAGATGAAGGCTGAGCTTAACGTGGAATAAAACAAACACAAAAACCCCGAGACTCTTTGAGTTACTAAATGTAACCACTTGATTCCAGTTGATACAAAAAGAAAGTTTTTCTGAGAATGTTTTTGGCTCCATTGCTGTGAGATTCTTGTTCAAAGACATTCAGACCTGCAGTAGATAAACAGCCAAAGTCCTGTTAAAAGCATCATCTTGATATACAGACACAGCAACTAGTTCACTAAAACATCTTCAGACTGAATAAAACACATACAAACTTTAAAGTCCTCAAAATGAAACAGAACTGATGGAGCTGGTTTATTTGTAAAGATTTAGTTCAAAAAGAATCTTTTCTTCTGAATCTTTTGAACTTGAGCTGACAGATTCTTTCAGATTTAACTCAATTCAAAAAGGGCTCCAGTCGAGCTCTAAAATGGTCAATGGTTGGAACCATGGGAACGTCCCAGAAGGAGACACTTCACAGAGACAAATACAATGTCCTGCACAGATTTCCCCTTCTGGTGGCAGATTTATTTTAAATCTTACTCATTTAAATTCTGGATATTTAGAACAAAGGGCTGCACAAAGGTGTAGGAGTTACCCTATTACCCCACAGCCAGAAGGTCCTGGTTCAATTCCCTGCTGGATTCCGTCTGTGTGGCATTTGCATGTTCTCCTGGATCATGTGAGGGTTTTTTCCGGCTACCTCTCCAACTCCAGAAACATGATTGGCTGATTGGTGATTCTGTCCCTTTGATGTCATTGTGAATGTTTGTGGTTGTCTTGTTCTGAACAGACTGGGCCCTGGACCCTGTCCAGGGGAAAACTCCACCCCCACCAAACATTAGCTGGATTGGCTCCAGCAACCCCGTGACCTTGAAAGGGATCAAACAGGTCTGGAAGATGGACGGATGAACCACTGTTCCTAAAGCTGTCTCTGTGTCTGAGGGAAAGTTGCTTTTTATTTCTTGAGGATTTTTTACAGTTGAAAACTAAGAGCACTAAGAGCAGGTGAAGTCACTGCTGTCAGTGGGCGGAGCATCATCTTTAAGTCAAAATGTTCTTGTGCATGTCACAGTGCACGTCACAGTGCACGTGCTTGAACCAGGTTGAATGCACAAAGTGTATTTTCAGAGAACGCCCTGCAGGGGGCAGCAGAGAGTCCCCTGCAGAAACCTGTCATTCTGTTTACCCTCAAGAAGCTCACAGAAGGAACTCTCACTGTTCAGGTGGGGGCAGATTCATTAAGCTGTACTGGGCAGGGGGGTGGGGCCTGGAAGCTAGAGCACGGGGGCGAGGGCTGCTGATCAATGATGGACACGCGGCGGAAAACAAAGTGAAAGGGAGCTGTGGATGGATTACTATGTAGCTCAGCCTTCAACTTTTGGGGGTGGGTGTCTGGCGCCAACTGCTGGCTGTTGCCCCCCATGACCAAAAAAAGCCCGTAGCTCTCAGGATTGAGCACCTTAAACTTGAGGGCACACAGTTGACACACTTCCTCCACGGTGGCATAGGGTCGCACCTGCAGCGTCTTGGCTGTGCAGCCGCTGTCCAGCTCCTGCAGCGCCACCCGCAGGTAATTCTGGGGGGGAGTCAGAGGAAAAAGAAATGCTGAGGAGGAAATGTGATGATCCAAGAAACATGTCTGTTAGAAGAACAGCTCTGCAAGCAGAGAAAAGGTTCAACATGACGGACGTGACAAACCTGGTGTCATGGTGATGGTGGAGCTGCAGTCCTGTTTTATGACATTTCAGAGGTTTTCGGAGAGGTTGTGACTGCAGGGGGGGTCACTTCAGTCTGAAGTTCACCATTAAGCTTTCAGGACATTTCCTACATACAGATTCTGCAGATTCTTCTATTCATTTTTTGTCCTTCGGAGTGACTGAGCAGCTCCTCCTCCATGAAGATCCCACTGATCTTTCTTTTCCAGCTTCTTGTTTCTCGAAACAACATTTTCAATAATTTATCAACATTCAGGGGGAATTTAAAGGGACTATACCCAGTGTTGGGTAAATTACTTTAAGAAGAAATGGATCACTTTACTTTAGTTACTGGATTCAAATTGTTTTTAAATTAGTTTCCTTATTATTTATTTTAAGAAAGTAATTTACCACTCGTTAGTTTAGTTTACTTTTTTCTACCTATTCTTAAGGGACAAACAGTTTCGTGTATTTAACAGGGCTTCTTTGAAAAAGAGATTGTTCATCTCAACAGGACTTCCCTTGTTAAAAAAAAAGATAAACAAATCAAATAAACAGCAGAGCATCCAGAAAGTCTTCCCAGCGCTTCAATTCCACATGATGATGTGATGTCACAGCCTTATTTCTAAATGGATTCAATCATTTTTCTTCCTGAAAGATTCTTTGAAAAACATCCCATAATGACAACGCTGAAAAAGTTCTTTTGAAATTGTTGCAGATTAAAAATAAAAACCTGAAAATGACATGTACAGAAATATTCCAGCCTTTGCACAAACCAAGCATGAAAGAACAGGAATTGTCTGTAGACCTCAGAGAATACTTTTGAGCAATTACCTTATGCAAAGTGTGAACATGGTTGAAGACAAAACCTGCTTCCTCTGAATTCAGACTACAGTGTGAAAAATGACACAAAAATAAGTCACAGCATATGTGGTCTATGCGACAGCTCAAAGTCAGATCTAGAAAAAAACTGTTACACCTAAATTCATCTCCATCAAGACTGAAACTAAGCCAGTCTTTTGAAACACAAAGAACTATTAAAAGCCTCCATGTTCATTTTGGCTGACTTTACAGTGGGGATCAAAATTTTGGTCACCCCAGGTAAAACGTTCTATCTTTGTGCATTTAGAACCAAAGGAAAGATTGAAATCAGTTTACAGATGAGACGTTCTTTTAATATGTCAAGAAATAGGCTTTATGTTAATCATTTACCCTTTCAAAAAAACAGAAAACAAAATAATGGTGTATGCAACAGTTTAGGGGCCCTGCAGAATTTATAGTATGCCCCGCCCCCTTTGGAAAAGCTGAGACCTAGTAGATCCGCTTTTTTTAAAATGAATCTTTACTTTGTTTCATTGAACTGAGGGAAAATGTCACAGCTTACAAAACCAAAGTGACAAAGTAACGAGGGTTTTTAGTCTCCAGTAATTGTAATTATCAACCAAAATTTGATCTATATTTTCTTACATGACTCCAATACAGACAAAAGTTACAGTGCATTTGCTGACCAGAGCTGCATGCGATGACTGTGTACGTGGCGGTGTGTGCGTGTGTGTCTGTGTTTTGCAGACCACAGCTCCCTGCTCTGCCCCGGTCTTCTTCAGAGCTTCTCTGGAGTGGTGCCAGGTCCTTCTAAACACCCGCAGAGCGAAGAGGGCTGATCAGTCTGCGGCTGTTTAGAAGCTCCACTCTTCAACTGCCTGCTTGCTCCAGAGAGCCGGGCGTAGAGCCGACCGACTCTGTCCGCTCTCTGGGTGGACCAGAGAGCTGCAGGGAAAGAGCAGCAGCGTGGCAGCGTTGAGAACAGAGAAACTTTAGTGTTGAGTGCTTTAAAAACGCCTACTTAGACTTTTAGATAGTTTTATATTTAGTTAAATCATTTAGATAACATTAAAAGATTATTTTATATCAATTATCTCACCAGATATTATTCACAATCTAAGTTCAAAGATAAGAAAACTCTAATGACCCAGCATTCCAGCAGCGTTTTAATGCATACGGCCGAATCTGGGAGACGTGAAAAGAGTCACACATCAGATTTATGTGCAAATGCAGTCTTGTGAGAGTGTAAAATGTGATCGTGTGTAATTATTAAAGATTTGTGCGTGTAGTTAGTTTCAAGTTGTGATTTTAAGTTGTGCGTGTGTACATTGTATTTTTTTTATTTTGTCTTTTTTTTTTACTTATGCACAAAATGTATTGTATGAGTTACAAATCTAGAAATAAAGCGCGCACAAAACCAAAGTTACACACAAAATCAAGAATTACGTCTGCACAAATCAGAGCGTTACTATTTTCTCTCCATAGGTTTGCATGTGAGCATCGTGAGTGTACACAGGTGTTTTAAGAGGTCAAGAGTCAGACTCACCTGGAAGTCCTCGATGGAGGGAGTGGGGCGTTGGGCAGTGCGCCTGCGGTGCCACTGCCTGAGCGTGTTCTTGGTTTCTGAGCTCAGAACTCGGGCAGCCTGCTCCTCCTGGAAGTTCTTGATCAGAGACAGGGCTCCATAAGTGCTGGTCAGGTAGTACCCCCCTGCATATTAGCCAACAGCCAAGTGAGGACACATGGAAGCACATTGAGACTCCACCAGAGCTGCTCCCCCCAAAGTGAAGAAAAACCTTCTCCATGCAGCAGCGAGGGATCCAGCAGCTCCATCATGTACAGGACCTGGTTGTCCAGCTCGGCGAGGTCACACTGGGCCAGAGTGTAGGTCAACATCGGCAGGAAGTCGTCAGCACCACACAGACGACCTGAGGACAGGGGTG